>CM059186.1:137205326-137305700 GCA_030323885.1 Branchipolynoe longqiensis
ATGATATGCATGCAGCTGCCACCATTGACGATTGCCTCGTATGATAGGATTTATTTACTTGCTAATTACACTATTAATTTTTTTTTCTTCCTTATCTTATATTTTTCTTCTTCTCTCCTAGTTTTTTTTTTCTTCTCTTTTTTTTTCTCTCTCTCTTTTGGCTGGGTTCGGGCTTCGCACTTGGCAGTTGTTCCAGCCAGATATCACTCTCACGCTATTATAGTGATTTACTAATTGTGAGAATTTAATACGATGCTAACTGTTTGTCGTTGATATCCTACTATTATGCTGATTGATTATCATGCTATTGATTATTTGCCATTTCTAATTGTTCATTGTTGATATTGCATTCGAGGATGCTATTTGATTATCACAACACTGTTCAAATTGTTAATAAATTGATATCGCCAAGCTCATTTTATGTTCGTTGCCTCCTCTTGCTTGCAACCCACATACACTCCTGTATGCAGCTGTAAGGCAAGGAGGGATCCGGCTACGCTATTTCCAGTTAACACTATTATGGTTCCCGGGTTCGACACCAGGGGGGCTCACAGCGTTGTATGCAGGCTGCCTGCCACCGCATGGTGCACCAAGCTGGTCATTCGGTCTCCAGCTGCGCTTGACGTGACTACTGAAGTCTGGTGGGTTTTTTTTTCTCCGGTAGGGCAGTTGTTCCAGCCAGATATCACTCTCACGCTATTATAATGATTTAGTAATTGTGAGAATTTAATACAATGCTAACTGTTCGTCGTTGATATCTTACTATTATGCTGATTGATTATCATGCTATTGATTATTTGCCATTTCTAATTGTTCATTGTTGATACTGCATTCGAGGATGCTATTTGTTTATCACAACACTGTTGCAATTGTTAATAAATTGATATTGCCAAGCTCATTTTATGTTCGTCGCCTCCTCTTGCTTACATATATATATATTTATATAATATTCAGAGCATAAAGAATGGTTAGATTTGACGTACAATAGATCAATATGCTCTAGAGGTGTTGCTAAATAAAACAAACTTTAAAGAATGGTTAGAAGAAGATGAAGTTTGTTTAACGACCCCCAAGCACAAAAAGTACACATCGGCTATTGGAGGGAAGAAGATGAAGAACAACCTGGTGATGTAATTACTATAATACTATATAGAATACATATATAATTCCATAAAAGAACATATATATACAGTAAAACCTCTGTAATTCGACCGACCTTGGGACCGACTTTAGGTGGTCCATTTAGGCTGGTCTTGTACCTTTTCAACGCAGAAGACCAGCCAGAATGCATACCATGTGGAGTGCCTCTGACTGTGAAACATATTTTGATTGAATGCATTGACTTTGCAAATGTTCGAGCACAGTATTTTAATGTAGCAAGTATGAAATGTTTATTTGACACTGTTAGTACTGCCTTAGTTTTATCGTTTTTAAAACACATTGGACTGTTTAACCGGTTTAAAGACATTTTGATGGCATTGTATAGCCCTTAGTATGCTGATATGCCGTTAAGCATTTATTCATTCTGATTCTGATTCTGATTCCATTTAGGGAGGTGGTCGGTTTAGGGAGTTAGAAAATGGTTGCACTTTTTGGGACCCAAATAAAGCGATCGATATAGGGGAGTGGTAGATCTGTGGAGGTGGTTGGTTAGGAAGGTTTTACTGTATGTATATATATATATATATGTACATATCTATCCAGAGAAGAACTAAGTAAACAACAATAAATAGAAAAGAAAAAAGAAAAGGAAAAACCCGTCTCATAACCACAACATATATACATAGTAAGCATTTATTTATTTAAATGTACAATATGCAATTCAGCTACACGAGCACACCAAAACAAGCATCACCATGTAAGGCCATGACCACAAAAGAGCAGCACCGCGCAGACACGATAGTCACCATAAATTGTAGAGAACGCTAAGTGTGACAGAAAAAGGGCCGGTGTGGCGTACTCAGACGTGTCCCGTGCTCAGCCGTGTCCATCGCTTCTGCGCATGCATCAGAATCTAACAGTATCGTCTGCGCATGCGTCAAAATCCATCCACATTCAAGCTGTCAGCTAAGACACTTCACTAAGACTTATTTGGATGTTCACTACAACCGTGGCCTAAGTAGGCTAATTCTAGACCCCTCCCCCCAGCCAAGAAAAGATAAATAAAAGTGTCGTGAATTCCTGCAGTAGGAAATAGAGATACAAAAACAATAATAAATCCGCGCATGCGCAGAAGTGATGGACACGGCTGAGCACAGGACACGTCTGAGTACGCCACACCGGGACATGACACAAATGGTGCAGTACTGAAGGACATGACCTAGAATTGGAGACAATAACGATGCCAGCTTAAGCACGTACTATACTGGACCGAGAGAGGCGCTATATGTGGGCACTTTTATTAGAGCATCTTCTTCTCCTCCTCCTCCTTCTCCCCTTCTTCTACTTCTTCTTCTCCTTGTTATTGTTCTCCGTCTTTTTTGTTGTTCATGTTCTTATTGTTCTTCTTGTTCTCCTGCTTCTTCTTCTACTTGCTGTTGTTCTTCTTCTTCTTCGTCCTCATATAATCATTTCAGCTTCTTCTTTGCCTTCTCTCCTCCTCATTCTTCTTTTCCTTGTTCTTCTTCTTTTTCTTCTCATGTATTGCAAAATGAAGCGGAAAAAAGTGGTGTTTTTTTAGGGGGTTGGGTGGGGGAATACATATTATGAACCTGTAATTTAACCCAAAGAAAATGAATGAGGTATCATTATTCGTAAAGCTGCATGATCCAATGAAAGCATAACACTTTGGAAACCAAAACACTTATCAAGATTTGGTACTACATATACAGCTTAGAAACTGGAGCGCTCATTAAACGTTTATTAAAGTTTGGTGTTCCTGTGCTAAGTTGTTATACTTGAAAACTGTTATAGGCCTGTCACACTATGATGTAAGGCACCAATGTAAGCCGACATAGGTGACATTTCGTCATTACATTGAGGAATATCAAGTTATGTTGTGCTAACGTTAGACTGACGTCGAGTTACGTCAGCGCACGTCGAGGTTTTGGACATGTTGAAAACTTTCGACGTAGCTCAACGTTGGACAACGTAAGGATTTTACGTTCACCGTACGTTATGTACGCGTTAGGCGAATGTCGATGTATGTTAGACGTGCGTTAGTCAAACGCTGCTCACTACATTGCATTACATTGACCTACTTCAAGGGCAGTGGGAACGTACAGTCCGCGTAGTGACGGTGTATGGATAACGTGTGCCTAATGTACATCAAACGTACGTTTAGCATTTCACAACCATGTCATGACGTATCTAACGTGTAGGCATGTAGTTCTGGCGATCGAATAACGTATATAACGTGCCGTAAGCGTAATTACTTTGTCCTCTCTCGTTGAACCACGTTATCACTATGCTTTACCGACGTTATGCTCACGTTGTCCCTACGCTGGCGCCTACGTCGTAGTGTGACAGGGCCATTACACACAGATGCTATCCGTGCAGCATTTTGGGGTGCACACCAAGATTAATTCAGCATCTTTTCACTTCAAATACCTCCAAATACAATACACTTCAAATCCTCCAAATAAAAGATACTTCAAGCTCAAGTATATTTATTTAAGAAAATGACAGAAACTCAAAACCATCGGACTATGCAACTTTAAGTAGACAGTTTTCTCCCCCTCCTCTTCTTTCTCCCCCTTCTCCCTCTCTTTATCTCCCCCCTTCTCTCTACCTCCTTCTCTCTTTCCCTTCTCCCTCTCTCTACCTCCCCCCCCCCACCCCCCACCCACACACACCATTCATATCCAGAACCAGTAGCAGATACACAATGCTATGAACTTGAGACTTACTAACAACAGTTACTATCGCCGATATCGGTTAATGTCGGCCCGTCCTTGAACCCGTATACTATTACGCATACGCGCCCTCAAACCTGTCATATTAGGCATAATAGACTGGCGAGATAACCACGTGACCACTTACAGTTGCGCCACTAAAATGCTCCTTCCCATACCCCCACCATCGCCCCCCCTCTAGCCTCCAGTAGAGGACCCTTATATTTGAATAGCATCATATCCCGCACAATTAATCCCATTTGTCATTTAGGGTGGTGTCAGCAGAGCCGATAATATATATTAATATGTATATACTCAGGACAGGCTTTAAGCCAATTGGACCAATTTCTCCCAATTGGTGCCCGCACCCAAGTGGGGTGGGGTGGGGGGGAGGCTCTACTAAGGTAATCTACTCTAGTCTTGTAAATCATTTCACTAAAACAGACTTTAGCTGTGAATGTGGGCGGCCCTGCCAAAAATGTTTCCAATAGACGAGATCACCGTTCCGACTGCGCATGCGCTGAAAACGGCGCTGGTACAGTGGTAGCAAAGCAATGCATAAGCATATTCAGCGCTAGATGGAGCGACCCAACTAGCCACGGTGCGACCCAACCAGCCATGGTTGAACTCGTTTCAGCCCGTTTAAACTTGTTTCCGGTACAAAGGCTAGGGGACCAGGTTGGAAACTGAGGGATCGATTATAGTGACTCGGGTCACCCCAGTGGCTAGGATTTCAAATCGAACACCACGGGTGGAGTAAAAAAAATACACGCGCAATCATAAAATACTTTGCTGTAGTTATATCGGGGGGAAATAAATGGATTAAAGAGTTTGAAGTATATTTGAAATTTATCTACATCAATTTCTGTTTAAATTACACAATATCAGTAATTACAGAATGCGAAACTCATCCTGCAAGGGTATGCTCGATATGACCCAGTGGTCAGCCCTTTTTGCTTCTTTCGTCGCTGTGGACCCTTCTCAAGCAATGGCGTACGGCCATTGAGTTTGACGATATATCTATTCACATATCAGAGTAAGCTACTGGTCTTTACCACCACTGGTGAGCTATACATTTCCGTGACTGTGTGGCCACACATTGAAAGCATACTGAAAACTAGATAGGTCACACCTCCCCGCCCGAGTCATCCATCTCCAATCCATCACCCTAAATGAGCATTGCTCGCATTTATTTCCATTGCTCCCCACTGCAACCAGCACCAGCGGTGGGTGTGGGAGGTGGGGTCGGGGTGTGGATGTAGGTGGGGCAGGTCAAAGGTTATTTTTGGTCGGGACCACCAACCCTCACCCTATTAATTGATTATTTACCATGAAGTCAGTTGGTCATCAGGGTAAATTCATGGATTCTCTTCCGCATTGGTGGATCTAAGGGAACGGTGTCACATCTCCATTTCACCCTAAACCACACTCCCACCAGACTAACCAACCCACCATTATCCACTTCGATTAGTTTAACGGAACCCAAAAGGGCATCACCCATGTCCCCATAGTTGAACAGACCTCGGTGTGTAGCTTCCGCTTCGAATAATCTTAGATCGCCAACTGGTTAGTATATAATATATATATATGTATTTGAACAAAAAATGTCCCCCTTCCATCATGCCTATCTGCATCTGATTATATATATATGCATATGTTTATATAATCACATATATAGATATATATATATACCATATATATAGATCATGATATAAAAATTAAGTATAAATTTTGTGAGTCATTGGTTTAACTTGACTGGGGTTCAAACAAAGGAACGTCACCTAGCGCTCTTACCGAATCGGCCACTCCGTTCGGTGAATATTATATATATATATATATGTAATGGCCCACGGCCCTCCGACTCCCACTCTCACGGTCACTCACGGAAGAACACCAAGATTCAATTAGAGTACGCTTCAACTTGGTTTATTGAACCATCTGCTCTCCGCGTCGTCAGTAGTTGTCTGACCCGCCCCCTGACTCGCCAGATCCCACATCGACTCTATAGGTTTGTGTGTGTGTGTGTGGGGGGGGTCAGCCACACGCAGTAGAGGTCAGCCCAGTTGGCCGCCACCCATGCCGCCACCTGGAGCAGTGTATGGGTACTGCACTGGTGTACGGCGTAGTCTCCGCTGCTACCGCGTGGTAGTAGAGCTCATGTTCAGACTACTACATATACATACATATATACACATAACCAATATATATATATATATATATATATATATATATACATATATATATATATATATACACATATATATATATATATATATATATATATAACCAATGGGAAATTCACCAACTGCCATATACAACTATCGAAGAGCACATGTGTGTGTTCCTCACGTTTGGAAAAGTAGTTTGTTGTGGTTTTACTTCTTGGCTGGGTTCACATGTGGAACTGGAAGGTTATTTTGGGGTCGGGACCCACAAGCCTCACGCTATTAGTTGATTATTTCCCATGAGGTCAGTTGGTCATCATGGCAAATTCACTGATTCTCTTCCGCATTGGTGGATCTAGGCGAACAGTACCCCATCTCTACTCCACCCCAAGACCCACTCCCACCACACTAACCAGCCCACCATTATCACAATATATATATATATATATATATATATATATATATATATATATATTTCATGGCCCTGTGCCAACAATTTTACTCTGCAAACAACATGCATGACCTTTTTAATAAAGTAAAACAAGAAAACATTTGAGCCTTTTTGAGGGCAGCTGGTTTGTACCAACTCATATAGGTTTCTAAACAAATTTCATCAGTCAATAATACTATCATTTAGACTTTTACTTAGCTATATGACTGTGCGTTTACAAAATTCATGCGTGTCCATTGACACAAAATTGATTGTATGCTTTTACATGTAAAAGCGACGGTTTGAACAAAAACAAACATTTCTCGCCGTGAATATGGCCTATGCTGCCGACACGGCGTAAAGCAACCACCAATCAATCAATATATATATGTGCTCTATAATCCATTATGGGAATATAAACAAGGACACTACCGATCTTCAGTTCCCTATGTAATAGTTAGCACTTATCCTATCTAGCTGACCCTGTTATTATGACATAGACCAACTTAAACTTAAAGCCATTTGAACAATATTTAGTCAGGACAAACTACAGGACAACTAGCAATGACGACAGTGCTCGTGCCTTTTGTGATTTCCTTCCCACGCCGCTGCAGCCTTCAGGGTGAAGATGTAGGCCAACACTGTCTTGTGACGTGGGTGAGACCTTGAGGAAACTGATATAGTGAGATAGCTGGCTGTGCAGCGAGTGGGAGGATATATGACCAGAGGATATAGATAGCACGTGTCTTGGGCAAATTAGTGACCTGCCCATTAATTAATGCCGCCTAGTCGGATGAAAACATCAAATTTTCAAAACCAAGACAATTATCTAGATTTGATTATACATATCTAACTTAGATACTGGTGCACTTATTAAGCATTTGTTGCCGCATACAAGGGACTACTGAGTCAATTCAATAGAACCTGTTACTGCAGAGGGTGTCAGAGTTTGGGTGTGCTTACCAAAATTAATTTGACACGTTTGCACTTCAGATAGATCAGAAGTTAGCCACTTAAAATAAAAGATACTCAAAATGAAAGTAAAATAGATTATAACAATCAATTTAATATATTTATCTCAGAAAAAATGACAGAAACTCAAAACCATCGGACTATGCAACTTTAGCAAAGTTTTAAATGTTTAACATGGTTGATTCGGACAGAGGAAGCTCGAGACAGGTGTGGGAGAAGGAGGGTTTATTCAAGTAGAGTAATAAAATGGTATACAGGTTTAATTTGAGGGTTAGGTAATAAATGTCACTTGAGTTCAATCCACTTGGTCGATGTCAGCCGATGGTAGAGGGAGGACCTGGGAGCCCGAGGAGGTAGTCCCGGGAGCCGACCACCACGTTGTGGAAATACAATACAGGGTGGGTGGGCATGGTAAAACAATCCGCGTTTGAAATTGGAGCCCAAATGCGGGTCAAGCGGGGTAGGCGGGGGAGGGGTGGGGGGGCCATGCACCGCTTACTGATGTGAGCGTCTCGGGCTTCCTCCGCTGGATCAACCACAATTCGAAATTATGGGCCGATTCAGACAGAGGAAGCTTGAGACCGGTGTGGGAGAAGGAGGGTTTATTCAAGTAGAGTAATAAAATGGTATACAGGTTTAATTTGAGGGTTAGGTAATAAATGTCACTTGAGTTCAATCCACTTGGTCAATGTCAGCTGATGGTAGAGGGAGGACCTGGGAGCCCTAGGAGGTAGGCCTGGGAGCCGACCCAAAGCACAAAGCCAAGGCACTCGGGGCGTCTGCAGGCACCAGCCTTGGAACGTATGTGTACACTGCTTCTGACTCCCAGGTCCCCATGGCCATAATGGCGGAGAGGTCCACCCCCCTGGATGAACAGGCCTGGGCGGCGCCCCTTCAAAGGATGTGGAGCGTGTACCTGGTGGCCTCTGGCCTCCAGCGGCCTCAAGGGTGGCCCGTAGCAGGGGGGTGACGTCGCGGGAGCTCATCGTGGCGACCATGGCGTCGTCATAGGCTTCAGAGAAGCATTGGTCGTGGGAAAAGCTGCCCCCACCGGTCAGGCAAGAGTCGCACTCGATCACCCAACAAGGACGCGACGGGGGCGGCAGGAGGCAGAGGCCATTTCCTATGGCCGCGAAGTCACAGAACCAACAGACGTCGTGCCTGAAGTCGAGGTCCACGTCGGCAGAGCCGGATGCGGGGACCGCCCGCAAGCTGTGGAGAATGTGGCACATGAACTTTCTGGCCGCCGTCATGCAGGAACGTATGTGTGCGAGGCGGCCCATGAGCCTCAGGAGGGCCTTCCTCATGAGGGTCAGATGGGCGAGTAAGCGCTTGCAGTCGTCGACGACCTCCTCAAGCTTCTGGTCGGTGATGCGGAGGACCAGGGCCTCCGTGTCGAGTTCAATTCCCAGCCAGATCGAGTTCAATTCCCAGCCAGATCAGCCTCACCATTGGAGGGCAGCGCTTGTCGGGGACGAGGGCCAACCCAAGCGCGGCACAGACCTCGCCGATGGCGTCGAAGGCGTGCATCCCCTCCAAGCAGGTCGCCTCGCAGCCGACGAAGTCGTCCACATAGACGAGGCTGAAGAACACTGCCGAGCATCCAGGAGACCGCCGCGGTGACGAGGACAAAGGCCGCGCACAAAGTGCGGCAGCTGAAGGGCAGCGCGATGTCCAGGTAGAGGCGGCCATCGACGCTGATGCAGAAGAGCGGGCTCGACAGGGGGCCCGCTCGAAGCTGCCAGTAGGCCCGGGAGACGTCTGCAGACCAGCAGAACGCGCCTTTGCCCTCGAGCGACATGCTTCGGCCCATGTCGGAGGCGGCCGGAAGCTTCTATACGTGGAGGCGCCCCAGGTATTCCCTCCTACGGATGCCAAAGTCGCGAAGGGGCCCAATAGGGCGCCCTTGTGTAGCTCCTCCGCGTACGCCGTGATGTGGTGGGCATAGTCATGGTCTTCCCAGTGGTTCCGGAAGGTGGGCGTCGGGGGGCCGGCCGCGGTGTAGTTGGCCGGGAACCCAAACTCGAGGTGGTCGGCCAAGAGCTCATCGCGATGCCCTTGCAGCATCTCGCGGCATGCGGGGATGTTCAGTTCGGAGGTGACCGGAACTCGGGCGGCCAAGTACTCCGGAAGGGCTGAGTTCCAGGCGGAGGTGTAGGCTGCCGCGTAGTCGGGGTACTCGGCCCACCCCTCGCCTGACAAGACGTTGAGGGTGGCCTTGTATTCGACGGGGGAGGGGCCGCAGACGGGGGCGGCCACCAGGGACTGCTGCAGCGTGTAGTCGATGACCTGCTGGATCGGCTCGCTTGCGTCGGCGCCACCCGGCCGGGCCGCCGCGGTAATGTCACACAGCACACAAGGGGCTCCGGGTCCGGAGCCGACAGCGTGGACGCGTAACGACCCGTGCTGGTGTGCTCCGCGAAGCTGTCATAAGTGGGCGAGTGTGGTGCAGGAGCAGGGCTTCCGCGATCATTGTTTTTGTTTACGTTGCGGGTGGCGTGGTGACCGGCGGTTGCTGGGGGCCGGGTCAGCTGGGAACCCGCTCCAGCGCGTAGCATGACGTCACTGAGCCGGAGCCCTGTTGCTTGTTCCGGCGTGTCCGCCGTGAGTCTATGGGGCCTGCTGTACTGCCGGGAACCGGCTGCAGGTGTGACGTCATTGCTGGGGGTGCCCGGGGATTCCCGGGCAGCAGGAATGCCCGGGGGGAAGCCACACAGACTCTCTACAATGTCAACAAATAGTGGGGCTGCGCCTGGAGGCTCAGCTGCCACGAGAGGAGTCGGGGGACAGGCAATGGGTTCGTCTTCATTGGCACGGCAGGTTGGGGATGCTTCATCTGCCCGCCAGTGTACTAAAAATCTAACTGGGATTTCTTACTGGGCCTGTCCCTGGACTTCTTGGAGTAGCAGTTAGCCTTCGTGTTAGTGGTCACTATCCTTCTGACGTTGGTGCAGTAGCCGCACACGTGGGCCAGTTTGTGTGCCCCCGTGCCATGCAACTCTCCCTTTGCCGCCTTGTTGCACGTCCCGGGATCCTTGTTCCAGGCCAGGCAGGGCGCACCCATCGCTGCCTTGTCGTAATGGCTGCGGGGGTCTGAGCCTGCCTTTTGTTGGTGCTGCTTACCGTGTTGGTGGTCGGCTGAGGTCGCGGGGCATTACATACGTGACTCACCATTGCGACTATTTCGATCCGGACTGCGTCTATGGCTGCCGTATCCCCCTCCAGCCGTCGGGAAGCCTGCCATCCACGATCCTGGTAAATATCCCCCCCCCTAGTATCTCCTGATGACGGGCCAGGACAGGGAGCAGTTGTCCTGGGCCACCATCTCCTGGTGACGTAATAGGGCCTCCAGGGTGCTAGCCAGGAATGCGCGCTGGTACTCTAGGCACTTCAGGCCTAGCGTATACTCTTCCCGGGTCGCCTCCCCTTTTTTGATGGACTTCCCCTCATCGCCCCGCGCTACCAGATCATATGGGAATAAATATTTGGACGGAATACCTTTTTTCATGGTGTTTGATTTCCCATCCGCCGCCACTACGATCAGGCGGACTGCCTCCTCGGCTGTAGAGCAGGCACCCCTGCCGTACGCATCGTCGTCATGTTGTCAGCTCTGCGTGGCATGCGGGCTGGGAGCGCGGGCCGCCTTGTATGTCCCGCAGCGGCACTGGCTATGGTGTCGCGGCGATGGGGAGGGGGACGACCACATGCTTACTGAGCTTATGTGTCGGACGTCGCGACTTGTGCGTGAACTGGTCCGACCTCTCGCTGCGGCAGGGGGCGGGGATGTGAGCGACAATGTCCTGGCACAGGGGGCGGCGGCAGTCCGATGATGTGCGCCGGTGCCGCGTCGGCAGGGGGGGGGTGCGGCACGGACGGTGACCGGGTCGTGGTGGCGTGGGTTGGCGGTGGTGGGAGCCAGCGCAGCGGTGGCTTCCGCGAGCACCTTGCTCTGAGCTGCCATTTCCTTGCGCTGCTGGGCCGCTTGCTTTTCCAGGAGGCCCCTTCGCTTATCGATGGCGTCGATGAATGCCTGCATCCTCAGCATGCCTGCTTTGCCCTAGCCGACGGCTTCTTAGTGCGGGCCGACTCCCTGGCCGGTGGTGACGGTGGCTGCGGGGAAGGGCCGTCATCTTGGGAGCTGATGGAGTCGCTCGGATCGGCCTGTGGTGTGGTCCTGACCTTCCTAGCGGCGCGCTTTGCCGGTCGTCCTCTAGGAACTGTGGCACGGCGGGTTCGTTGCATCCTGCTGTTTGTCGTGGGTGGCTTCTTAATTGCTTTGCTGCTTTGTGACGTGGGAGTGCATGGGTGGAAGCGGGCGTGGCGGAAAAACAAACAATCCTCGTTTGAAATTGGAGCCCGAATGTGGGTCAAGCGGGGTAAGCGGACAAGGAGGTGGGGGGGGGGGGGGGGGGGGGCGCATGCACCACTTACTGATGTGAGCATTTCGGGCTTCCTCCGCCGGATAAACCACAATTCGAAATTATGGGCCGATTTATTTAGCAACTGCTTCCCCCACCCAAGAAACGAATGCTAGCTACTCAACGAGGACCAATATATGCTATATATGTTTGCGTGGTTTAGAGAAAAAAAGTTACATTCATTAACAAATCTTTGTGGAAATAACTGTCAATGTTTCTGAATGCTAAAATAGTGTTCCAGTGTAAACAAATGATATATTCAGCTGAATAAAAAGTACAAATTTAAATTTAGAATATAAAAGAAGGAACATATGAAAGGTTCAGGCGCAAAACCGACAAATGTCATCTGTGCTGAAATGAAATCATGACCACCATGTTTGAGCTGAAGCTACCATCATTCTGATAATCAAATCTGAATGTTTGCAGAAGCAGCCACAACCCCAATACAACACCCTACTCAAGTACCTGGCATGAACACTGGCTATTTTGATTGAATGCAATGACTTTGCAAATGTTCGAGCACAGTATTTTAATGTAGCAAGTATGAAATGTTTATTTGACACTGTTAGTACTGCCTTAGTTTTATCGTTTTTAAAGCACATTGGACTGTTTAACTGGTTTTAAGACATTTTGATGGCATTGTATAGCCCTTAGTGTGCTGATATGCCGTTAAGCATTTATTCATTCATTCATTCATTAAATATGAAATTGATAGTCTTTAACTGGAAAGCGCAACAATAAATTGTATTTTACACTACATGCTAGAACTTGGCCATATCCTTCATTCTAGACTTTATATTTTAAAATTACTTTGCACTTATAACCTGTCTCATGATGACTAAAGTTGGTGGGATTATGGTCATACATTTGTTTCTAATGTAGACTGCAGTGACATTGTCCTAGTAAATATTTTAACTGAGAGTCGAACCCACGACTTTGTGCACATTCAGCCATCCAGCGCTCTTACCGATTCGGTCACCATGTCTGGTGATAAAATAGAGAGGATTAGAGAAAGGTAGAATAGGAGAGAAACAAAGAATGAAAGGGGGAAAGAATGAGAGAGGAAGAGAGGGAAAGAGGGAATGAAGGTCGGAAAGAAGGAGAGAAAGAGCGCGAGAAGGAGATAAAATATAGGCCTACTGGCAAAGGTAATGCACTATCCCTAACGATGCACCAGAAGTGGTGGCAGAATCGGTAAGAGCACAGGCTTCCCGTGTCGAAGGTATGGAATTCGAATCCACATTGAGTCAAACCAATGACTTACAATATTGATTGGGGGCCTACTTCTCACTACCTAGACTGGCACTAGGATAGTGCAAGGGTCGGTTTGCTCAGTGTCAGGATAATGTGAATGAGTTGGAAATTTGGGTAATGATGTTGGTGGCCTGGTCTCCCAGTGGGGCAACACTATAAGGTCACCATGAATGCGCACTGTCACAAGTCCGTACCCAACCTGATATTATGTTAGATGTTGCAAGGATGCAAAACCCAAACAAACAAACAAAGCTCTGATGCTATTGTTCTTTCTTCTCTCTCTTTACAGATACGATGTCACGGATAATGAAGCTCCGCTTCAGGTCCTTTTATTTCATATTGTCGGTTGCTGTGATCCTTCTCCTAACACTGAGCTACTTCCGGGACACAATCACGCCCACTGTCCAGAGATACGAGGTCGCTACTGCAAACGTGTCCAGCTATGTCCTCCACACAAACACCATCCACACGCTTCCCGGCGAAATCTCAACTGGCTCGTCATTGCTTAATAAATCTAATATTAACCGACTCACCGGGGAAACTGGGGCCAACACAACCACAAAGCTTGTGAAGCTTACTGCAAGCCACCTAACTACCAAACCGAGGCTCATTGACGACCCGAATGTTCTCGGCGACACCCCGGCACCGTCTGGGGCGGTGTTACTGTTAGGCCTATTTAAAACGACGCAATATTCTCGCCAACCCATCATGTCCACTCACAAAGTCTGGCCTGCATTTCCAACAGCCCTGAACACGGCCGAGCGGTCTGTCCTCTTCGACCTGGTGAATAAATTCACCGACATGTGTGGCCGTCTGAACATCACCTACTTCATGTACGGAGGGACGCTGCTCGGCTCCTACCGACATCACGACATCATCCCCTGGGATGACGACATGGACTTCCTTGTTGACAAGCGATTCAGGAAAAAGCTCGAAAACATCCTGAAGACCTTGCCGGACGAATACCACTTATACAATGCTGGCAGCAGGTCGAAATTCTCCAGCAACAAATCAAGTAATCAAAGTAAATACAACTGGAAGTGGCCCTACATCGACGTGTCATACTTCTCGCAAAACAAGACACATATCTGGGATAGCTCCGCCGAATTCTCTAATTATATTTATAACAAAGACATCGTTTTCCCGCTTCATGACAGGCCATTTGGAAATATTTTTTTGAAATCTCCACACGATGCGTTTGCAAACCTGAAGAAGACTTATGAGAACACAGACTGTTCGACTCACTACTATAGCCACAGATATGAACAATCCGTGAGAAGTAAAACGGTGCCGTGTGCAAGTCTTCGAGATGTGGTCGGTTTTGTGCATCGTTCGCCAAATGGGTTTGGAGTTCGAGAAACTCTCATGTTGGGGTCCAGAATCATTCGTTCCATTGTAGTTGATGAGCCATCCGATGTTATTACTGCACCTTACAAACTCGAACTTCTTAAATGAAACCAATGATGCAGTAATACCACCCTCAGTGGCGAATTTAAGAGGCGACTGTTAAAATAAAATCGCATTTTCTAGTCACAGTGTAGGGTCATCCTGCAAGACGAGAGCAATGGATGAATGGTTCTTTTAAGTGGTCCTTAGCTGCTGCCGTATTGGCCACTCGTGGCGTACACATGCATTTCTGCTTAATGGGGAAACTCCCCCTGAATGTATTGGGTGTCAGTCCCCGCTGACACTCAAACACATTTTACTAAGTTTTGTTGATTCTTTTGGCCCTGCGCCAAAAATTCTACACTGCAGACAGTATGCATGACCTTTTTACTAAAGTAAAACAAGAAAACATTTTAGCCTTTTTGAGGGCAGCTGGACTGTACCACCTCATATAGTTTACTAAATAAATTCTATCAATTATTAATAAAACTTTTCTTTTTCTATGGGAATTTGTTTCCCTTGGCCACAAATATATGATTGTGAGGTTTTTAATTTAATGAGTGTATTGGCACATAATTGATTATCTGCTTTTACATGTAAAAGCAATGGTTTGAAAAAAGAAAAAAAAATTCTCGCTGTGAATATGGCCTATGCTGCCAACACGGCATAAAGCAACCACCAATCAATCAATCAATCTTTTAAATCCCACACCACAGACATAATATAAGATGTACATGCCTTTGATAAACCAGTTTGTCTGCATTGTGGGTAGGTCCGGTAAATTAGAGTGCCAACCGAGGCTTCAACCCACAACCATCAGCATTCGAGTCCACGCTAACCACTAGACCACCACGACTCCTCACTATAGCAATTACTGATAATAATTGCACAATGTGCAATGTTACCATGCATACATTACTGTCCTTGTGAGCTTGCACTCCAATAGAGCTCAAACTTATCTACTTGGCACCTCTGCATTACTCAACCTCCTTTTGCCCCAGTCACATACACAGTAGTGGACATAGTTGAACATAGGTTAACGTAGTGGAGGCTAATGTGGGTCAAACGTGGTGTAAGTATGTTAAACTACATTGAAATATATTAAGGTACGGCAGGTTTTGGTACGGATAAATACATTACGGTATGGATAAATAGGTTATGGTGCCGATAAATACGTTACGGTACGGATGCCGGTACTTTCAACTATGAAATGTTAGCCTCCACTATGTTCAACTACATCCACTAATTGCTATGTGACCAGGGCTTCGTCCAAGTACGCTAGAGTATTCTAGAGTGCGTTAGCATCATGTTATGTATCAGCATTTAAGCTTACATTAGATTGAGAACTGGAGAGCTAACTCTGGCACTACTTGTTTATTGTTTCCTTTGTTCCGGAACCTCTCTCTGAGTATGGTGGCCCAAACTTACAAACACGACATCCCTCCTTTTCTTAGATTAAAGAACACGCATCAACAATGTTACTATATTACTAAATACTTAGTTCAGCCAGTCCTTGATCAACTAGATGTTCATGTTACTTTAAATGGTTTCTAAGTAAGTAGTTTTCTTTATAAGCTTTACTTTGTTAGAATAGCTTTCACTTAGTTACAAAATCATTGAATCGTGCTGTCTTCTTCCTTATTCGCTGAGGTCTTGAAATTGGTACCAACACATTCTCAGTCTGTACTGTTGGTGGAGTGATAGTTGTTTCAGTAGGTAACTCTGAACCGATCTCCTGCGTAGAGTCCCCCAGACTGTCCGCTATGCCCTTTTTAGTGTCACACAGATCCATCATTTGTTGTGTCTTCTCACATGTCTCCGGATCTTCTCTCGTGGATATGTCATGTGGTGGGATGAAATGTTTCACATGGCTAGAGTCACGTGTATACCTGGCCCCTCCTGGTGCTTCAACCATCACACTTCCCCCCGATTTGCTGACAACAGTATGGGGTGCATGCTTAAATGTTGTTGACAATTTATTGCTCCTCTCCTGTTTCAATAGCACCCGGTCACCCACCTCAATGTTCATAGGACGAGCACACCGTCTGTTGTCTGCGTAGATCTTTGCTTTCTGTTTCTTCGCTGCATCCCGGTCATGAACTTCAAAATCAATGTTACCACCATCCATGATGCTTGGCATCTTTGTACGAATTTTTCTATTAAAAAGCAATTCAGCTGGGCTGTGACCGGTGGTTGGGTGTCGCAGTGCCCTGTACTGTAGCAGGTATTTCCTTAACTCGGCCTTCCAGTCTTGCCCTTCCGCTTGCGCTATCTTCAAGCTCTTAAGTATTGACGAATTCTGTCTCTCTACTTCGCCATTAGCTTGTGACCATTTTGGTATGACTCGGTAATGAGAAATTCCGTTTTCCCTGCAGTACACATTAAACTCATCAGATATGAACTGTGGTCCATTGTCTGACTTAATACATTTTGGCATTCCATGACGGGTAAATGCCTCATCAAAGTTCTCAAGAACCTTCTTCGTCGAAGTCGATTGAAGAATGGCAACTTCATAGTATCGACTGTAATAATCAACTGTCACTAGGAGTGAATGTCCTGATGGAAGCGTTCCTAGTAAGTCTCCAGCGACGTCATTCGAAGGTCCATCTGGCAGTGGTGTTGGTGAAATAGGTTCTGGTGGGTTAACACGAGCAACCACCTGACATCCGTGACAGCCTCGGCAGTAACATTCTGCTCCCCGATCGATACCTGGCCACCAAACCTTGCACCTCAGGTTTTGCTTTGTGCCCACAATACCAAGATGTCCTTCATGTGCTAGTGCCAAGGTATGTGTTCTCAGTTTCACAGGCACAACAATGCGTGTACCCCGCATAACTAACTGTCCATATTTACAGAGTTCTCCAGCCACAGGTGCGTATGAGTATGGTGGCCCAAACTTACAAACACGACACATCATGGATGCAAATTCAGCCAGCTGTATTCACATGGGCAAAATGTAAAGCGAGTTAAGACAAGGCGAATCATATGGTTCGTCGACGCCGGCATGAGAGAGTGTGGGTTCGACCTAGATATGTATTGACTGAATCGTATTGGTTTGGAATGGTCAAAACTTCTGCTGGGCAGTGAAACCCTAAAAATAAATGATGAAAAAAATATATGTGCGCAGCTAGTGGTTTCTTAGACTAAATTATATAATATGCGCTTTTGATCGACCAGAAAGTCAACAAACCAAGGTCTCGACTGCGCATGCGTGTGACGTCATAAATCGCTTCATATGCGTTCACACGGGCAAGATAAAATGTTTCAACATAGATCGGTTCCTGTAGACCACCTTGCGAAGCGTTTTACAATAAACGATTTATATGAATCGATTCAGCCCTAAAACGTCTCAGCGTCGCGTTCACACAGCAAATGTGAGTCGAACTAGGCAAGTCGATTTATATGAATCGATTTAACTTCCCCGTGTGAATACAGCTTTAAGCGTTCTTTTGAACATGTCCAAAGATTAAATAGGAACTCATGGCCCACTCACGTTATTACCAAGGAGAAGTACAGATGCCAGTACATTCAACTACGTTAGCCTCCACTACATTCAACTACGTCCACTAACGTGTATGTAACCGGGCCTTTACTCTCAACTAAGTATGTGGCCTAGTACATTAGTAGGGTATGAGTAAGATAGAAAGGAGAATTAAGGGACTACGGTGAAATGCATGTATGCATATCACCTCCTACATGTTGCTTCCGTTCATTAACCCTGCTGTTAACAGGCTTATGTAACATGTATATTAAAGGGGAAGTTTGCTATTATGTACATACTCATACTCATACTCATCCGCTTCTGATTTTGTTAGGCTTATAGCCTGTATCAGGTCGATGCATGTCAAAATTTGATTTACTAGGATTAAATGCATCGAGTACCGGATGTGTGCAATATTGCAGCCCCCTCCAATGCTTATCCAGTCTGCCTTTGAAGGCGTTGACGGAAGGCGCTTCTATGACATGTTCAGGCATTTACTATCCTGTTACTGAAGAATAGCTGTCTGACAGGTTTTATTGCTCTTTCCTTCTTCAGCTTGTATCGATGACCTCTAGTTTTACAGTTGGCCAGCTTCAGGTATCTAGCATCAACCGCATATCTTCCAGTGACGTGTTTGAATGCTTCTATTATGTCTCCCCTGGCCCTTCGGTAGTATAAGCTGGGTAGGTTGAGAATCCTGAGACGTTCTTCGTATGGTAGTTCTCTTATGGTTGGTGATAACTTTGTAGCACGTCTCTGTACACTCTCGATCATTGACATGTCCTTCTTGAACTTCGGTGTCCAAGCCGTGTTGCCATACTCAAGGTGCGGCCGGATCAGTGACGTGTACAGTGTCTTCACCGTGTCATTGTCTAGATACGTGTACGAGCGGCGTATCATGCCTAGAAGCTTGTTCGCTTTGGTCACCTTTTGTTCACTGTGATATGAGAAGGTGAGTCCGATGTCCATGTATATGCCAAGATCTTTCTCTAGTTCTGTCACTTGGAGCTGGACTTCTTCTCCATCTTGGTGGCTAGTTTGGATATATTTGAAGTGTAGACATGCTAGTTCATAATTCATTGCAATTTGTTTTTAAAGTCATCCGGAATAGTCCACTGAGATGACAATCTAACTTGGAGTGTACGAGCACCACCAGAATTTGAAAGTAAATAATAAAAAAGTCGTTGGATTGTCAGTTCTTCTTCACTCTCATCCCCAATACACTTCCACCCACATTTAATTTTAAGACATTTTGATGGCATTGTATAGCCCTTAGTGTGCTGATATGCTGTTAAGCATTTATTCATTCATTCATTACTTTTACTACACGGCTTCAACCCCACGGTGTGGAACGCATGACGCATGCGCAGGGAGCGGCTGTGGGTGGAATAGACGAGATCACCGTTCCAACTGCGCATGCGTTGAAAACGGCGCTGGCAGCAAAGCAAAGGCATACGGCCATTGAGTTTGCCGATACGCATAGGGCAAAACTTCAATTTGATTCAAAATTAATTTTAAAAATACATAACAATTTGGCACAAACATGGATGGATGGATGCAATATAATAATATAATGAATAAGTTTAAGACACAACTCTCCATAATTAAGCATTTTGAGCTAAGAAACATACAATTTCAGTCACTTTAAGGCTGATGTTTACATCACCATTGACTAGACATAAGTAATTCTTGTTCTAAATATTAAAATGTCAAATGTGTCAATAAAAACTTATTTCAAAGAAATATACAACCAATATCTGATTAACCCTACTCATTTTCTAGTCATTAACCATAGGATATAAATAAAAACATGAATAGAATAAGTAAAACTGACTCTGGCTATGGCTCTAACACTAGTCTGAGTGCCCAGATTTGTCTAAATCTAAATACACACGGCATAAGATGTGCTGATTATATTGATATAAATGCAATGCTGGATAAAAGATTAGTATCTTAATTTATTATATATATTTCTTTAGTTGGTATTTTATGTATCAAACAAGAGCTGAGATGAGCTGAAGCTAGCACATTTCATAGCTGCACCCAGTGTATTAGCATGTGCCATATGCTTCTCACGGGTTTGTTTTTCTTCCACACATCCCACAATGGCGATGTAGTCTATAGATCCAGCGTGTGGTGATGACCCGGCGTAGGGGCCGAAGTAGTATCAGAAGTAATTGGCATGATAGTGTTGAAATGCCAATGTGTCGTGCAATTAACTAGTTCATAAAGAGTACTTGTCAGTAATCTCAGAAAGGAAATCCAATGGTTGTGAGTCTCTGACACTTTTTGAGATAAATAGGCCCTATAGCAGCGTGATTGTACACATACAATCTACTTTACGTTAGTCTGAAGTAACTTTCAATTTGACCTGCAAAGTATTTGAATTTGAAGTGCAATCACGAAAAAGTTTTTTTGGCACACATGTTAAAACTCTGACACCATAGGCTTTAGCAGTAACATGTTCTATTAGACCCAACAGTCCCTTCTGTGCAGCAAAACATACTGAATAAGTGCACCAGCATCTAAGTTGGATATGGAGAATCAAATCTAGATAATAGACGAGATCGCCATTCCGACTGCGCATGCGCTGAAAACGGCGTCGAGAGAAAAACAAAGGCGAATAGCCATTGAGTTTGCAGATACGCGTAGGGCAATATTTTGATTTTATTCAAAATTAATTATTTTAAATACATAAAAATTTGGCATCAAAATAGATGCACACATGCAATATAATGAATATATTTAAGACAAAATTAGCCATAGTTAAGCATTTTGAGATAAGAAACATACAATTCCACACAAAACAATATCACTTTTACTAGAGTTTTAGGCTGATTTCCACATCACCATTATTAATTCTTGTTCTAAATATTAAAATGCCAAATGTGTCAATAGAAACTTGTTTCAGAGAAATATATAACCAATGTCTGATTAACCCTACTCATTTTCTAGCTCTAAATATGTCATTAACTATATGATATAAATAAAAACTAATAAAATAAGTGAAACTGACTCTGGCTATGGCTCTAACACTAGTCTGAGTGACCACATTTCTCTAGATATAAATGCAGATGGCTTAAGACATGCTGATTAGATTGGCGTAAATACAATGCTAGATAAAAGATTAACAATGCACCGCGCGGCTGGAAAGACGATATAGTCTATTGTCTTGATTTAGAAAATGTGATGCTTTCATCGGACTACATGTATGCAGTTTTAAGCTGAGAGCTGAGTGCACAAAAGATCCGACAACGCAGCCATACTCCCATCCACACAGAAAGAGGAAAACATGCAAAGAACATGCAAAATTATTTTTGGCAAGCAGGCCAAAACTCTGACACCACATGCTTCTGCACTAACAGGTTCTATTAAATTGACTCAGTATTTCCTTCTATATGGCAACACCTGTTCACTAAGTGCATCCATTTATAAGTTAGATATGTAGAATAAAATCTAGGTAATTGTTTGGGTTTTCAAAATTCTACTTCTAGGCTTTTGCATTGGTCTTGGAATAGAAATCATTCATCTTTCCAGTGCTTGATACAGTGCTGTAAAAACCACAGGACTACTACTAGCGACAACCGCTCATATATTCTAGGGTTCTTCCAAGCAGGACATCCCGAAAGTGCAAGTCACGTGACCGTGATGTAGCTGATCAATGTGTCTATAGGCCTTATTTAGTTGTTAAGGGGCAGTGGGAAGACAAACATTAATGGTTACACTGTTCCTAAAAATTACATTGTTAGCAGAATAGTATATATATGTTTGTGAAATAATGCTTAGATATTGTGAATAAACAATTTCTAATGTCTATGTAATCTATGCTGGAGGAAGCTGCCGGTAAAAAACCCCACCCAAAACAGAACGTTAAACAAGGATTTGTGCCGAACCAGCACCACTAATTATGTGTGAACCCCCACCCCTCATGTTCAGATAACATATTCTATACAATTTCAAAGTCTACCACAGCAAACTAACTGAATCAAACTAGTAGCGCATTCACACGTACCGAGTTTTGAAAGTGTGTCGCGTTTACACACGGACAGTAAACAGGCTCAGATTGACCACCTGTAGCCCCTATGTAGTTTCATACATACATATGTGCATACTTACATACATACATATGTGGATACTTACATACACACATACAAACAAACAAACAACCATACATACAGACAAACATGCATACATACATCAAACAAACATACATACCTAGGTACACATATACATACACACATACATAGACACATACATACAAACAAACATGTATACACACCTACATACAAAGACACATGCATACATACAAACATGCATACTTACACACATACATACACACATGCATACATGCATAAATACACACATACATACACACATACATGCTTACATATATCGACGTGCTTAATTCGCCTCAACTAAATAACTTGTGTTCCACACGCACCTTAGGCCGACTCAGGCTAAAGCCGTGTTTACACGGGAGAGTTAAATCGCTTCATATAAATCGCCTTGCCTAGTTCGCCTCACATTCGCCGTGTAAACGCGCCACTGAAGCGGATTAGGGTTGATTCGCTTCATATGATTTGCTTCATGAATACCTGGTTGTGAGGTGGTTTATTTAAAGCGATTCAGCTGGTTCCCGGGCGGCGATAGTGTAAAATAGCAGTGCTTGCTGGCTACAGGCTCAGCTGTAACTATCGCTGGTGCCCGGCAGTGTTAGGGACCGATTAGGCCGAAATCTATTGAATGCGATCATATTTAACAGAATTACATACTCAAATAATGAAATTTAATTAAATTAACCTTAAATTCCAAGCGACATTAACGTAGCAGCTACATCGGCGTCGAATCGCCGAGTGTAAACTAAACAAATAGCAGTGCTCGCCGGCTACAGGCGGACCACTAAGGCTGCTGGTTCCCGGCGCTGAAACACTTTCAAACTCAGTCCGTGTAAACGCGCCACTACATCGCTTCATATAAATCGATTTGCCTAATTCGCTTCACAATTGCCCGTGCAAACACGGCTTAAGTCGCCTCATCTAACCTACTTCACAAAGCGGTCTACATGAGGCAAACTAGTTGAGTCGACTCAGCCCTAATTTGCCTGAGAAGAGCATTCACACGCGCGATCTGAGTCGACTAAAGCTGCGTTTACACGGCCAAAAGTAAAACGATTTAAGACAAAGCGTTCTACCTGAAACGTTTTAGTGGCGCATTTACACGGACCGAATTTGAAACTGTCCGCGACCGGGAACCAGCAGCCTTAGTGGTGAGCCTGTAGCCGGCGAGCACTGCTATTTGTTTAGTTTACATTCGTCGATTCACAATATGAATAATGACGCCAATATAGCGGCTACGTTAATATCGCTTGGAATTTAGGGTTAATTTAATTAAATTTCATTATTTGAGTATGTAATTCTGTTAAATATGATTGCATTCAATAGATTTCGGCCTAATCGGTCCCTAACACTGCCGGGCACCAGTGTACAGTTACACCTGAGCCTGTATCCGGCAAGCACTGCTATTTGTTTAGTTTACACGTCGATTCGACAACATGAATAACGATGCCGATGTAGCTGCTACGTTAATATCGCTTGGAATTTAGGGTTAATTTAATTAAATTTCATCATTTGAGTATGTAATTCTGTTAAATATGACCGCATTCAATAGATTTTGGCCTATTCGGTCCATAACACAGCCGGACACCAGTGTATAGTTACAGCTGAGCCTGTATCCGGCGAGCACCGCTATTGTACACTATCGCCGCACGGGAACCAGCTGAAACGGTTCCTGTAGACCACCTCCAGAGGTTGTATAGGTGGACCGTTTCATCTGGAACGTTTCAGCCCTAAAACGCCGCAGTGGCGCGTTTACACGGCCAAATTTAAAACGAACTAGGCAACTGGTTCTACCTAGGACGTTTCAACTCGCCCGTGTAAACGCAGCTTTAGATGAAGCGAACTAGAGAACGTCCCCCAGACGCGCACGACACCTGCACCTAGCGACCACGGGAGGTACGGGGATCCGGATGAGTTCATGCTCTCTTCCCTAGATGGTGCTGGTGATATGGGGACTGCACCTAGTGCCTCCACCTAGCGACTTATTTGGAACCCGCAAGGGTATCGACTTCCGGCCGCTGTTGCGACCCCAGATCCGTCAAAATGTCATCACTTTTAAGAGGCACTCGGCTTCTTCTAACCAGCAGTTTACGGAGAGTTACACACAGAGCATCGTCACAATGTTCTCAGAAACTATTTAAAGAACATTTACAATGTACGTCATCAGCAGCCACAAGGTAAACTTTAAACCGTTTGCGTTACGGCTCCAGTTATATCGTCGATCCACGTGAAATTACCATGTCCACCTTCGCTTCTGGCAGTTCTGCTCCACATTTGTCAAGAATGCGATTTAATATTATTTGAGACATATATTTACGTAAGCACTATTTCAACAATGAATTTTTACGCCTGTCAATATTATGTGCCCAAGTAATTCCTATAGTGAGGATTTAGTATAGTATTATTGCAGCAGATGACCTTCAGTAGAGATGCACCTATTATCGCCCAGCCGACTTGTGTAAGTTGTGATGTAACAGTTCAGCTTTACGGTCGGTGACTGTGTTAGGTACATCACATGAAAATTGTAAAATTGTTGCACAGTACTGCAAATCGGTAGACAGACAGAGGTCACAGAATAAATTAAAGGTTTTTTTAATTTGAGTAAATATGAGTTCCAAAGTTATCTATGATAGGTACATCATATGAAAATTTAAAGATTGTTGCACAATACTGAAAATCGGTAAACAGACAGAGCTCACTGAATAGATTAAAGGATTTTTTAATTCGAGTAAATATGATTAATAGTTCCAAAGTTATCTACGATTTAGTTTTCCTAGAAATCAAAATTTTGTCCTATTGGTTATAGCTAATAAGTTGTGACCACTGGCACTGACACTCAGAATATCCCAACTTTCACTATTATCTCTGCTTTTAAATAATTTCACACAAATTTGCTCTTAGGTTAAATTAAATATTTAAGATCTTCCTCGTCAATTGCCTATTAAGATCTTTTTAATCGACCCAATGAAAGCTTTTTAATCTATTTTGCAAAAATAAATGCTCCACATAGACATAGCATTGCGCGACATTTAGCGCGAGGAGCTAGTGTTGAGCTGCCACCGCGGCCGATCCCGACAATTTAAACACTTGTTTAAAAGTGCTCTAGTGTCTCTCCGAAATGACAGAAATACACAATATAGGTGTCAAATGAAAGATAAATAACTAACTATTTAGGATTGACAGAGTATTAGAAGAGTTTGGTAATGTTACTTATCTGTTAGCTCCTCGTGCTAAATTTTAGCACGAGGAGCTAGTTTTGAACTGCCACCGCGGCCGATCCCGCCGATTTAAATACATGTTTAAAAGTGCTCTAGTGTCTCTCCGAAGTGACAGAAATACACAATATAGGTGCCAAATGAAAGATAAATAACTAACTATTTATGTTTGACAGAGTATTAGAATATTTGGATAATGTTACTTATCTGTTTGATGACTTTTTCAACAGTGGCTGACTTCAACAACTTGTAAAGCCATGAAAGGTATCCCAGAATGCACTAGAATCTTCCCCAGATTTAAACAAGGTTGTAATTGGTCAACTGTGATGACATCATGTATGGCAAATCATTTGCATAGTATTTGTGAATGGTTTTACACTGCACCTCTGAATATAGGCATATAGAAACTAGGTCACAGAGCTCAGATGCTGCAGTGGAGACAGATATACCGCAGCGCCCCAAGCGGGATTTGATGTACCTATCTATGATTTAGTTTTCCTAGAAATCAACATTTTGTCCTATTGGTAGGTACCCCACTAACATTTTCAAATTATTCCAAACATCCAATTATAATTTCATTGGAAGCTCCAATGAATCAAAAGCAATATGCTTTTTGAATTTCTAAGATATTCCAAAAATTGAACGAGATATGTGCATTTGAAGTTTGTTGAATTTAAGATTTTTTGTATTAGCTAGGTACCCCAGTAAAATTTTCAAATTATTCGAAACATTCAAATTATAATTTCATTGGAAGCTCCAATGAATCAAAAGCAATATGCTTTTTGAATTTTTAGGATATTCCAAAAATTGAATGAGATATGTGCATTTGAAGTTTGTTGAATTTAAGATTTTTTGTATTAGCTAATGCACTAGAGAAGTGCCTTATTTAGGGCTGTTAAATAGACTAATTATAACAACATTTCATTGTAGTTTCTTTATTAATGATCCTATCCTGATCAAACTTCACACCAAGGTTCTTCTTCGTATACCAAATCACCCCAGCATATCAAAACTGATATAAAAAAAATTAGATCACCGGAAAATGTAGGTTTCCATGGCAACCATAATGCAATCACTCCCACCTACAATATGAGTCAACTGTAGCTATTTTTAAATAATGGTCAGATCCTGATGAAATTTCACATCAAGGTTCTTCTTGGTCTGTCAAATCACCTCAGCTTATCAAAACTGGTATAAAAAAATTAGATCACAGAAAAATGTTGGTTTCCATGGCAACCGTAATACAATCATGCCTACAACTGCAGTTTCTTTATTAATGGTTTGATCCTGATCAAACTTGACATCAAGGTTCTTCTTCTTATACCAAATCACCCCAGCTTATCAAAACGGATATACAAAAATTAGATCACAGGAAAATGTAGGTTTCCATGGCAACCGTAATACAATCACTCCGGCCTACAATATCAGTCAACTGTAGCTCTTTTTTAATAATGGTCAGATCCCGATGAAATGTCACATCAAGGTTCTTCTTGATCTGGCAAATCACCTCAGCTTATCAAAACTGATATAAATAAATTAGATCACAGAGAAATGTAGGTTTCCATGGCAACCATGAAAATGTTGGTTTCCATGGCAACCGTAATACAATCATGCCCATAACTGCAGTTTCTTTATTAATGGTTTGATCCTGATCAAACTTGACATCAAGGTGATTCTTGGTATGGCAAATCATCTCAGCTTATCAAAGCTGATATATAAACAAATTAGATCACATAAAAATGTTGGTTTCCATGGCAACCATAAATCCAAACATTATTTACATACTATAATTTAAAACAACTACTAAAACTCTAAAGGCCACATTTAATCCTGGAATTCACACATTACTTACAAATACAAAATAATTCATAGATTCTTAAGCATCTCAGTAATACCACAGCTTACAAGTAAGTGGTATAAAGTTCTAATGATCACGCTATCCAAGGTCGATCCGAAATAGGGAAGGACCTTTTTCTCACTAAGCACATATAGAGACACTTCAATCATATATCGCTTTGTCTATGTTTGTAAACAGAGATCACCCAGCAAAATGTCTGTGATAATCTCAGCCAAGGTCGATCCGAAATAGGGAAGGACTTTTTTCTCACTAAGCACATATAGACACACTTCAATCATATATCACTTTGTCTATGTTTGTAAACAGAGATCACCAATCAAAATGTCTGTGATAATCTCAGCTGGAGTCAGATAAAAGTCCCCATCTTTATCATACTGAATTTTAAATTCTGACTCCTAAACCACAAATCCTGCCCTTCCAAAAGGTAATGCCATCAGCCAAATTTGCATCGGTCCATTTTTGAGCAAACTCACGTCCAATGAGTGACTTATGGTCACAGAGAGCTTTGTAAAGCCTGTCCTTTTCTTCTGCCACAGAGTCCTGCAAAGGCTGCGTTGCTATTTGCTTAAGCTAATTCCGAAGTTCATCAAAAGACGATTTTGTAAAGGAAATGCCTATCTTAGAATTCAAAATGAACTTGTGCCACACTTGGATTTGAAGTTTAAGAGCTGCAACCTTTTTAGATTTTACCTTGTGTTTTACCAGTTCCTTTTCAATCTTTTCACCAACCCACAAGCCACCAAGATCAATTAAAGCCTCTACTATTTTCTCTCTCTTATCACGCGTCTTCTCTTCCTTTTCACACAATTTCTGACGTGCTGCCCTTATTTTCTCCCGGTGAAATTCCAGACGTTCCCATCGTCTTCTCTTTTCAATGACCTCATTCTTGGTCGCCTCTTTAATTGCCAGTTCAATCTTCCTCTTCTTGGTTCCGTTAGATTGTCCTTCAATCCAAGAAGCAGTCTTATTCCCCTTGAACATGACTCTGGCCTCTACTTTTTCTGTGCTTGCATTGGGAGCCCGGTGCATGTATGAATCTACCATGCCAAATCGTCTCTCTCCACTGATGTTATCAGGACCACATGACTTTGCCTCTTCAATTAGTTTGAGGGATGGCTGCCAGAATTTGCCCCCAGGGAGATGATCCGACATCTGTCTGACGATGACATCTCTGATGGTACTGAGAAGGGCTTTCATGAGGGACAAGCACTGGTCATCTTTCACTGCATTCTGAGGATCAATGATCGGAAAACATTGTCCTTCAAACATTTAGTAGGAAAGATTGGTGTGGCAGACCCATCTAGCAGACTTGTAGGATCAGTAATCCATGACTCAAGTTTCATCAAGCCTGCTTGGAGGTGTTCATTTAGGTCCAAAATAAATCCCAGGGTTGGGATGAAGCGCATCCATGGCCCACTGATGAACTTCCCAATCAATCCCTAAGCCCTGTAGATGGGATCGAGAAGTCCCGATGTGAGCCATTCATAAACTGCCCGTGGTAATGGATTGGTTGCAGTTTTCACAGACTCGAAGAACTCCTTTAGTGTGCTTCTGTAGTACAGAATAACACCTGCATTGAGGAAATAGATGTGGAATCTTCTCCCGACCCATCTGTGGTACAGAGTGTTTCCTTCAGCGACATCATTGTTTGGCATGATCAACTTGTCCTTGATGTAGCGACTGAGGTCCCTTCCGTAAGTTGAATATCGATCATCATGAAACAACTTGTCAACAGCTCTCTCCATGGCCTGCGCGTAGCTTTCACCACCCTTTCTAAATAACTTTGTCCCTGGGTCCTGCATATTCAAATCCTTCTCAAACTGAAAAACCTTCTTCTCACAGTCCTTGGCAAATGTATCCAATGGATGGATAGCACACTTGAAATTATTCAGTTATTCCCCTTTATCAGCAGCTAATAACTTTTCAACACAAGTGTCTGACATTGTGTTAGTTATTTTTGACAACAATTCACAATTCTCTTTTTCTTCAATGGTGCTTGTATTTTCTGTATCCTGAAGAGCCTCTTTCAACGTGGCATGGTATTCAGCGGCGCAACCACCCTCTTGCTGTTTTATTGCCACTAAATAAGGTTGATCTGGAGTCTGGAGTTCAACTTCCACAGCATGGCGGCCAGCTTTTTTGTGCCATCATACTTCAAGGTCAAATTCGATTCTTCTGAAGTAACTTCTTTAACCTGTTGGCGGGAGAGGATTTTCATCTCCACCCCAAATTTTGACTGGGTCACTTTGCTAGGCAAATCCCCAACCAGTTCCTTACCAGTTAGGACCTTGTGAAGTCTGCGGAGTGCTTCAGACGTCTTTTCCTCAGCCATTCCTTGGTCCTGGAGATAGTAACAAGCCTCCCTCACCCAATAAGCATAAGTTTTACCATCTCTTTTGGTTAGAACAGATTCCGGTGTCTGAATATCTAGAAGATTATCTAGTTTTGACCTACAGCTTTCTAGTTCATTTTCAAGATAATGAATGATATCGTTTCTCTTTTGTTTCTCCATCTGCAACTCTATTAGTTCAGTTGTATACCTATTCTCAAGACATTCCAACAACCAAAACCAACAACAACCCAACCAAACACAACAAAACACCGTTGATCTAACGACTAACGTAGCCGACGCATCCCTCGACCCTCCCGCAGGGGCCGCGCGTGAGTCACTCAACTAGAGAATCCAGTCAAAACAACCAAACCACCAACAACCACCAACATCAAACAACCAACAACAACCAAACCAACAACAACCCAACCAAACACAACAAAACACAACAAAACACTGTTGATCTAACGACTAACGTAGCCGACGCATCCCTCGACCCTCCCGCAGGGGCCACATGTGAGTAACTCAAATAGAGAATCCAGTCAAAACAACCAAACCACCACCAACCAACCACCAACATCAAACAAACAACAAACCAACAACAACCAAACCAACAACAACCCAACCAAACACCACCAAACACAACAAAACACCGTTGATATAACGACTAACGTAGCCGACGCATCCCTCGACCCTCCCGCAGGGGCCGCGCGTGAGTCACTCAACTAGATAATACAGTCAAAACAACCAAACCACCAACAACCAAACAACCACCAACATCAAACAAACAACAACCAAACCAACAACAACCAAACCAACAACAACCAAACCAAACACCACCAAACACAACAAAACAACATTGATCTAACGACTAACGTAGCCGACGCATCCCTCGACCCTCCCGCAGGGGCCGCATGTGAGTCACTCAACTAGAGAATCCAGTCAAAACAACCAAACCACCAACCAAACCACCAACAACCAACCAACCACCAACATCAAACAAACAACAAACCAACAACAACCAAACCAACAACAACCAAACCAAACACCACCAAACACAACAAAACACCGTTGATCTAACGACTAACGTAGCCGACGCATCCCTCGACCCTCCCGCAGGGGCCGCACGTGAGTCACTCAACTAGAGAATCCAGTCAAAACAACCAAACCACCAACCAAACCACCAACAACCAAACAACCACCAACAACCAACCAACCACCAACATCAAACAAACAACAAACCAACAACAACCAAACCAACAACAAACAAACCAAACACCACCAAACACCGTTGATTTAACGACTAATGTAGCCGACGCATCCCTCGACCCTCCCGCGGGCCGCGCGTGAGTCACTCAACTCCAGAATCCATTCAAAACACCAACTTTTGGCCATCAAATTGTAGAGTTGCGATTCCAGTTAGAGTCAATGTAAGACCAGTTTTAGGAAGATAAAATGCTAAGTTTCCCATTATGATAGTTAACATACACATTCCCGACAGTCTTACCTCTGATTTCTGCATCTGAAGATTGAATGGCTTGGTAAAATGCCTTTCAAATGTCACACAGCACTGAAAATGGTCTCTATCTGTGCCTCAGTCTGTTGTGCTTCAAACCCAGATGTAGCAATCAATGCAGTGTGCCTGTGTTGCACATGTGGTGCCTTTTTCCGACATGACTGGGCTGCTCAGAAAGTCACTAGAAGTTGTACGAGTTTTATCGCACCGGCGACAGTGGCGCTCTCGGCGGATTCCGGGGTACCTATATTAGCTAATGCATTAGAGAAGTGCCTTATTTAGGGCTGTTAAATAGACTAATTATAACAACACTTCTTTATAGTTCCTTTATTAATGATCAGATCCTGATCAAACTTCACACCAAGATTCTTCTTCATATAGCAAATCATCCCAGCTTATCAAAACTGATATATATAAAAAAAATAGATCACAGGAAAATGTAGGTTTCCATGGCAACCATAATACAATCACTCCCACCTCCATGTCCGTTTAGCATCAGTAGAATCATGAATTGTTTTATAGAATAACATGAAACGTTGTATTTAAAACCTTTAGAATGAGCTCTTCACATTGGTGTAATCCGCTAAGCTCTACTCCTATTATCCAATGAGTATTAGGCATGTGTACATCACAGTATTTACCCGACTTTCGCTCTGGCCGATAATCATGAATATTTATTATTATTTGAGGATATTCATTTTTTAATCTACCATATTCATGTATTGACCAATTTTCATGAAAATTGTGTAATGATGCATTGTGATGATGCTGTGTAATCAGTCACTCACCCCAGCCATAACATTCTGACCTAGAGAATCCAGTCAAAACTGGCAGACACCAACTTTTGGCTGCCAGATGCTAGAGTTGCGATTCCCGTTGTAGTCATTGTATGACTATTTTTAGGAAGAAAAAATGCTAAAGATTCACATTCTGATAGTTAACATGGACATTCCTGGCAGTCTTACCTCTGATTTTTGCATCTGAAGATTTGAAGGGCTTAGTAAAATGCCTTTCAAATGTTGTACAACAATGAAAATAGTCTCTATCTGTGCTGAAGTCTTTGGTGCTTCAAAAACGGATGTAGCAATGAATGCAGTGTGCATGTGCTTCAACTTGGGTGCCTTTTTCCGACATGACTCTGCCGCTCATGAGGTCGCAAAAGGTTGTACCAGTTTTATCAGTCTGGCGACAGTGGCACTCCCGGCAGATTGTAGGGTACCTACTATTGGTTATAGCTATTATTAAGTTGTGACCATTTGTGTTCCAGGATAGGTACATTTCTTTGTAGTTTCTTTATTAATGGTCAGATCCTGATCAAACTTCACCCCAAGGTTCTCCTTTGTATGGCAAATCACCACAGCTTATCAAAACTGATCCCAAAAGATCACAGAAAAAATGTATGTTTCCATGGCAACCATAATACAATCACTCCCACCTAATAAGTCAACTGTATGAGTCAACTGTATCTGTTTTTTAAAGAATGGTCAGATCCTGATGAAATTTCACATCAACGTTCTTGTTGGTATGGCAAATCACCTCAGCTTATCAAAACTGATAAAAGAATGGTGGGAAATCAGCACGAGCAGCTACCGCTGCGGCGATTCCACCGATGCACACACAAATTTAAAAGCGCTGTAGTTCTGTCAATTCTTTATGGATTTTGATCAAATAGAAATTGAAATCTGTGCAATTTAGTGCCCTTAAATACCAGCAGATTCACAACAATTTGCGCAGAGCTAAACCGCCAAATCTCCATTTTTGTGCGAGGTGAAAATGGCGGGAAATCAGTGCGAGTAGCTACCCGGCGATTCCACTGATGCACACACAAATTTAAAAGCACTGTAGTTTTGTCAATTCTTTATGGATTTTGATCGAATAAAATCTGAAACCTGTGCAATTAATGCCCCAGTCACACGAGGCCTGCGTTCTCTTATGATAGAACCGCAAGCATTTTGCAATTAAATTATGACCCCCTTACAATTAATCGCAGAGTGCTCTGCGAGCGATCGCCGACCATTTCGGCCCTTTTTGGTCGCAAGAAGGTTGTCGCTGCAGCACCGACAATCTCCTTGCGACCTCTGGCGTCTCGACCCGTCTGCACCGATCGCCGACTGATCTATGACCATAGTAGCTCTACTCAAGTGTCACACGAGGCCTGCGTTCGCTTACGATCGATTCGCGAGCATTTTGCAGTTGAATTACGACTGATCGTCGAGCGGTCGCCGACTGATGCGATGTGGCGTGTGTACGATGACATCACAATGTTGCCTGGTGCCTCATTGTCGACATGGCGCCGTATTAAAATAGTTTGTAGCAAATTATTTCAATTTAGTCGCAAGGAACTCACAAGCTTTTGGTCACAAAGTTAGCGCATGTCAACGCAGGCCGTCGTGTGACTGCGGCTTTAGTGCCCTTCAAAATAGCAGCAGATTCACAACAATTTGAGCAGAGCTAAATTCGTGAATCTGTGTTTTCATGCGCGATGAAAACATCACGAATTTAGCGCGAGCAGCTACCACCGCGGCCAATGCACACACAAATTTACAGAGGGGCTCTGTAAAATCCATTCACAAATCCTATGCAAATGACTTACCATACAGGATGTCGTCAAATTTGACCCATCACAACCTTGTTTACATCTGGGACAGTTTCTAGTCCATTAGGGGATACCTCTCATGGTTTTACAAGCTGTTGAAGTCAACCACTGTTGAAACAGTCATCGAACAGATAAGTAGCATTTGAAAATCATTCTAGTAGTCTGACAATCCTCAATATTTAGTTATTTATTACACACACACATTTAAAATCACTAGTTTTAGCAATTCTTTATGGATTTTGATAATATAAAAACTGAAACCAGTGCAATTTAGTGCCCTTCAAAATAGCTCCAGATTCACAACAATATGACCACAGCTAAACCCCCCGAATTTAAAATCACTGTAGTTTTGTCAATTCTGTATGGATTTTGATGAAATAAAAACTGACACCTTGGCAATTTAATGCTCTTCAAAATAGCACCAGATGCACAACAATATGACCAGAGCTAAACCCCAAAATATGCGTTTTCGTGCGCGATGAAAACGTCGCGAATTTAGTGCGAGCAGCTATCACCGTGGCGATTCAGCCGATTTACACACAAATTGAAAAGTGCTGTAGTGTCTTTCCGAATGGACAGAAATACACAATATAGGTATCAAATGAAAGATAAATAACTAAATATTTAGGATTGTCAGACTATTAGAATGATTTTGGAATGTTACTTATCTGTTCGATGACTTTTTCAACAGTGGTTGACTTCAACAGCTTGTAAGGTAATGTAATACCATGAGAGGTATCCCCTAATGCACTAGAAATTTTCCCAGATGTAAACAAGGTTGTGATTGGTCAATTCTGATGACATCATGTATGGCAAGCCATTTGCATAGTATTTTTTTTTTTTTGGTAAGGTATTTATTCATCTGAATATGACATTTGTCAGCGCCGAAGCACTGGTCTTCTGGCCATTTGCTGGATTTTTGTGATTTCATTTTCCACCTCTATAAGTACGAGTATTGTTTATATACACATGTTAGTCCTTAGCCTCCCCTGGTGGGTATTGTATATATACACGTGTTAGTCCTTAGCCTCCTCCCCTGTGAATCATTTTACAGAGCACCTCTGAATAGAGGCATATAGAAACCAGGTCACAGAGTTCAGCTATACCGCAGCGCCCCAAGCGGGATTTGATGTACCTAACCGTGTTAAGCAGTTATAGTAATAATATGAGTAAGCAATGCTTAGGACTGACCCCCGGGCCGTATTCGATTAACACGACTCGGGTCACCCGAGTTGTTAGAATTTCAAATCGATCACCCCGAGTGGAGTCGAAAAATACATGTGACGTGTCGACTGTCGTGTGCAAAACGACCCGACCCCAGTATCCCATCTCTTGGCTGGGGTTGTGGGGTTGGCTAGGAACGATGACGTCACATTTGTGCTGGTACCGTCCTGTAGGATAACCGCTGCCAGTACTAGTCCTACATGTTTTTTTGGTAATAACACATCGGTCATTCACCCTGTATGCTGCGTAGCGAAGCTCGACGAGAGATTTCCGTTTCCGTTTGCTGGATTTTGATTATTCAACACGAGTATACAAATGGCGGCGCCCATACAGGGCTATTTCTATTTCCGTTTGCTGGATTTTGATTATTCAACACGAGTATACAAATGGCGGCGACTATATAAGGCTATTTCCGTTTCCGTTTGCTAGATTTTGGTTATTTCATTGTCAACCTGTATGAGTACGAATATTGCCTGGTCACGGCACCAGTTTAACCGTCTGGCTATTCCGCCCCCGCTAAAGGCAAGCCTTCGTGTTAATTTATATAATTATTTCCATGTGAATTTCTCGGGCCGGCCGCGGGCCGCTGCTGCCCCTCGTCCCGTCTGCAGGTAGTCCGTGTCTGTCGGTGTACTTCTCGGGCTAAAGTCGGCTAGCCAGAGTATCGCCTAAATACGGAGGTTTGCCTCCGCCCGTAATATGTTTAGTACAAAGCGATTATTTAATGGTGTCCACTACTGGCTGGTCTACTCGCCTTACGGTGTATTTAATATGTTTGAATTGATCCAGAACTAAGCAGAGGCGCTAGTGTCTCTGCTACTGTCACTGATAATCAGCCTACGTTAATGTCTTATTTTAGCCAAAAAGATCTATACGTTAATTCCGTTAATATGTCTGTTCCAATCTCCCCGCAGATGGGCTAAGTAGCTGCGTAAGGCCTAGTTAGGCTCAAGGCCCTTAATTATATATATAAAATATTCCAATGTTAGATTCGACCATAGCGGTTTACTCCATAGAAAACTGGAGGACAGTAAAGAATGCAAGGAACGTTCCAATTTACTTTTCCAAGAGCTCACGGCTTTGTTTATTCTTAGCCAAACTAACATTCGAGTAACGTACATAGTGTAGAAACATGTTATCAACCCTTCCCCTACAGTTTAATGTGAAACACTTTGGAATTTAGATGAAATAGGCCTAAATCTCGGCTAAAACATCAGAGCGTCACAAAGTACGTCTGATCGGTCTGGCCCCGAACGCCCGACCTCCTTTCGTTGCCAGGCGAGTCGCAATTCGCGTCTCCTAGCAACGCTTTACGGCCGGAAACCCCGTCGCCCGTGAATGTTTGGGCATTCGCGGTCTGCCATGGCGAGTAGCCCGTATTCCCAAATACGGGTTAATCGGCGCACGCCCGTGAATGCCATCAGGCTGGCAGTCTCGCCCACTTCACGTATATATATATACATGTGTTAGTCATTAGCCTCCCCCTTGTGGGGGGGGGGGGGCGGTATGAATAAGCAATACTTAGGACCGACCCCTGGGTCCTATTCGATTAACACGACCCGGGCCACTCGGATCACTATGGAAGATCTGTAGGGAGGACCAGTGTAGTTGTTCCTTGACTCGGTGTGCATTACTCTGTGGCATGGCATCGTCTAGGCGTTAAGCCCATAGGCAATTATTAACCAATTGCTGTCGTCCACCATGTGTGCTGTGTATTGAAGTTCGACGAGCAATTTCCGTTTCCATTTGCTGGATTTTTGTGATTTAATTTTCCACCTCTATGAGTACGAGTATTGTTTATATACACATGTTAGTCCTTAGCCTCCCCTGGTGGGTATTGTATATATATACACGTGTTAGTCCTTAGCCTCCTCCCCTGGGTGGGTCGGCATAAATGTAGCAATGTGGACAAAATTGTCAAACCACACCAATCTGAAAATGGATTGCATTGTCGAAAAGAGCTTTGAAAACCATAAAAGAAAATCCAACAATCATCGGTTGATTATTAAGGGTGGTAGAGCTATTTCAATTTCGGTGATATGGGGTAATTTTCTTCCTTTGTTTTAATGCTTTTAGCATTACAAGTGTGGGACTCAAAATCTATATCTTTACTCGTTTTTTGTTCTAACTTCCTGATTAATCAAGATATCTCAATGGAATTTTCAGTTTAATCTTGAATCGAATTTCGGAGGCATTTATAGATTCTGGAAAAGAAAACTCAGTAATGCTACACTTGTAAGGCAATAGCTTGAGATACGAAAATATGTCGTCACTTCTCAGTGCTGTTTTTTTCATCGTTCACGAAAATGCGGATTTAGGATAGTAACTCTGCTCAAAATAGGGTACAAATGGTACCATTTTGAAGGACACTAATTTTTGTCTGATCAAAATCGAACAGGAATTGACAGACACCCAGCTTTTTGAAGTTTAAGGTAACTTTCGCTACATTAAGACACTCTTGCTATTTAGCAGACCTTTTTTTTCTTCTAGGTAGACTAGTTATTTAATGTCTTAACTATTAATATGTGATGTTTCACAGCGATCTGAATTTCCGCACTGCCGTTTTTTCCGTTCCGTAAGTTAGCCGAGCGCACTGAAGTCACACCGTTTTTCGTTCTGTGCGAAAACGTTGAGACAATTCTGGGTAGGCATTTGTCACTTCCTCCTGCCTGACTTAGTACTGTGTGATTTAATCTTCAGTTAATGTTATTAGTTATATTCCTGAGGTTATTACCTTTAACCTGATATGTTTCTTGATATGGTTATGTTGGCATAATTAAGCCAATTACACATTTTTGTCCAAAATGTCAAGTCTTGTCACAATTTTCCAAAGCTTTGTGATACAAATACTAGTGACAAAATGGTCTGAATTTGGTACCTTTAAAGCCTCACATCTCAGGTTCTAATAATACTATTATAATAAATAAGGTATTTTTGTGCAGCATTAAAATCCTCTTGCTGTTAAAACAGGAATTTGATGCATTCAGGCTTGTTTTTTCCAAGTTTGCATCAAAACAGACAAGGTACATTGTGTCATGCTTGTAAGCAAATAACCTCAGCCAATTAGATTCCTTAAACTGGGTCATGTGACCTGTTCCTGTAGAAAAAACTTGATATGTAGGCCCAGAATTCTGCATTCACCCACCCTATACAAATATATTTTGTCATAAAACAATTATTTAGTATTTTAAGATAATTCCATAGCACTATGATGTATTATATTTGTGCTTTGTGCGATCAGAGTGGGTTTAATCGAGTCATAAACACGAGACATATTGGTGGATTTTCGGCCGTCATTGAAATCATTGATCTTACCACTGGTAATTTGGGGACCTAACAAAGTACCTTTTCTACCTTAAATCATCAGGGATGAAAGATCTCCGAGATTTCGCGGATTTCCAGGATTTTTCCTGTAGCTATAAGTGTATACTACTATATTGCGCCCTTCCTGATATGACCTTAGATGTTGCCAGGACGTCTTCAAACGCCGCAGCAGTGTCAGCGTATACCGATATGTGGTGCAAACGCCGCAGCACTAGCAGCGTATACTACTAACACATGCTTCTAACGCCGCATCACTAGCAGCTTGTACATGCTTCAAATGGCACAGCACTATCAGCATATACCAATATGTATGGAATCCGACTTCTGGGAATTTTCAGCGATTCCCTGACAATGCTAAGCCTATGGGAGAATATCAGCATTTCCAGTTTTTTTCGCGGACACCACTTTCATCCCTGAATCATCATGAAACTTCATGCAATAGTCAATAAATAACATGTTTATATGACTACCCACTTTTAAAAGATGCCTGAGATATATAGCAGGTGGATTTTGAGCATTGAAATCAAGTAAAATCTTCTAAATATGGACAAGCATGGAAAACGTGAACGGATTTAAAAATTGTAAACACAAGGTTGTAGAGGGATATTTTATCTTCATCATAGGCTGGAATTCCTAGGAATATCCCCAAAGAGCTAATGAAAATAGTGTTTTGGGACACCCCTCTACTATTGGACCGTCTATTTTGGGAACAGCTATTTGGCACAAAACGGCCGTCGCGGAATGCGAGTGTGCGCACATACCTAATAAATAGTGTTATTCAGGTCATCCTGAAACTGCTTCCCTATGTATGTGATACACAGGTTATATATGTGTTTGTCAGGACTACCACAATATCAATATATGGCTGTTACCTTTAATTCTTTATTGTAAAATATATATATACATTTGATTTGTAATTTTGTTATGAAAAGGAAAATCAAAGCAAGACTAACAATTTGCACTAAAAAAGGAAATAATGCAGAGGGCGTATAGGACTGGACGTTTATCATGAACTTTGACATTCATTTTTTGTTTAAATAGACAACACACACGCGCACGCGCACACGCACACTTTTATTTATGTATATTCTATATGTTCATGGCTTCAGTCATGGCTACACATGATAACAGATTCACAAGAAATGTGATTTTTACAAGCACAAGTTCACTCAGAAATTTTCTGATATATGTATGTGAAGACAACATGTGTGAGAAACAAGCAAAATCAAATTTTGCAGTTAGAATGAAAAAAACAAGGCCTTGTAATAGAGAAAGTTGATCAGAATGAGGGGGAACATGGCGTCCATTTTGTTACAAGTCGAACGCTGATACATTATAACCCTTAAACATATATATCGAAGAGTGAAAGTGGCTAATGATTTCCACTGTGCAGGAGCTTGGTCACGGACGCAGTCCCCGAGCCAGTGACCCCCATGGAAGTGACGTGGAACAGGACGAATCAGCCCATGGAGCGGCTGTCCGAGGTTCAGCGCCGCCTGGAGTTAATGGACAGCAACGTGCGCTGGAGGGGCCGCATTGACCGTGAAGACGTAGTGGCCGTGCTCGAGTTAGCCAAGAAAGCAGGTGTGTTTAATTGATTTATTTTGGTACATTAGTTGATTAAGCAGGGGAAATTTCAATAGCCGACAATTGGTCTTCCTCATTCCACTGCTCCTTGCCCAATCCTCGTAATGCCAAGTGTCAGGCTAGGTAGCGACAAGTATTAATTTTAAAGTCATTGGTTTGACTCTTCCAGGGTTTGAACCCATGAGGTTTGAAATCCACGAGCTACCAGAATGGGAAGCAGACGCTCACTCATTCGGCCATCGTGTCTGGCTTGTCACTGCGAAGGGGGTTGGCAGTATCGCTATCAGTAAAGGATTTTGTAGGTTTTCTCCAATATTCAGACTATGTCCACGTTTTACGGGATTTTTTCCTCCTCGATTAAGAAAAAGGTATATGCCTATATATATTGCAAAATTGGTTTGAAGGCAAGCACCTCCCATATGAGCTTGATACTACTACTAGAGAACTGTGTGCAATTTTCTGGTAGTCAAATCGATGTGTTTTATAGTGTTTTTTGGTCAGAGCCTACTTTCACCCCCGAATAATAAGAGATGCGATGAGGTGCAATTATTTGCATAGATGTGTACGTAATTATTATATTTGTTCTTTTCTTATTTTGCTTTCACTACAATGAGGTGTCTTTGTCAAGTTAATGCATACTTAGTAAGTAGGCAGTCTGACTCTAAGCTAAGATATAAAATCCCATGACATACGGTTATGATGACAATGGTTTGAAGCCCCATGGAACCCCCCCCCCCCCCATCACACCCCCACACCCCTATTGACATTGTATGCAAAATTGATCAGATTTTAAATAACTTCAAATTTCTCATTGAGAGTAAAGCACATATCAATTGCCTTTATTACCTGGAAAACTCTTCATATAAGTCACTACGGAAGAAAGGTAGACAAACCGAGTTGGGCTGAGTTCTATTTATTAGTCTCTGGCGGGGACTATAATGTGCCCACCTACAAAAAGAAAATTGTAGCAGAAGTGAAGTTAATCATGGCGCTGTACAGGTGGCGCCCCATATGGGCAGTATCTAACCTATTTAAAGCGTCAGTTATCACATTAGCTTCACTAGTAATATGTACAGCAGTGAACACAAAATTAAATTTTATCGACAACCAAAATAGCGACCTTACGTACTGCATAATTAACTTGCACTTAGATCTGCCAGTGCATAGTGCAGACTCGACCGTGGAACTGTCTGTAATCATTACTACCGAGGCCCCGTTCCACATCGGACCCCATCTTTTTACTGCCGCATACACAGCCCACATCTCTTGTACATTAATGTGCGCAGTTTTTATTTGTTCGTCAGGATGGTCATAGTGGTGGGTTACTACCGTTTCGATACGCTTTCCAACCTGTTCATCAAAGCAACCTACCAACCAATCATCATTATGTAATGCTCCATATCCCCACTTACTGGAGTCAGTATACAGAGCTTTCACTGGTGCAAACTTGCCTAACATTAACGCTCTCCCGTTAAATTCTTTTGCAAACTGGATCCACCATTCGACATCCTGTCTGAACCCTGCGTTCAGTCTTACTCTGTAGTATGGCCGCACCACTGAACTCATCAAGTCATAGATACGTCGAGAAAAAGTACGCCCCCCCCCCCGTACTACCTTCGCGCAGTGCGCCAAAAGCCCGCCCAGCTTCTCCAGTTCTTTTCTCGTTGCTTTCTTTCTGCCCCTAAGCGACAAAAGACTGATTCGTAATTTAATTAATTTATCTTCAGGTAGAGTTAATTCTAACTTAATTGAGTCGATTAATATTCCCAAAAATCGTATTTTTGTGCTGGGGCTAATTAATTTCTTATAACTTATGTTAAATCCAAGCCGCCGTTGCACCGGCACGTTCCCTTGTCGGCCATTCGTCCTCGCATGTTGCCGCCCCTCGTTCTGCCACGCCCCCTCCGGTTTCTTGTCGTCCTTGTCGCCTCCTTCTCATTCTTGTTCGTCGTTCTTGTAACGCTGCTACCCTTTCTTCCAGCTCCATTTCTTCTATATCTTTTATTAACGATGTTTCCTGCTCCTCCAATGTTAACGACGACAGTCTGTCTGCTATATCTGGCGAACTATCCCGAGAATTTATCGTCGGAATCTCTCCCGTTTGACTGTTCGCCTTTGCCGTAGCTCTAGTCACTCTTGTTGAAAGTAATTTCTTGCCTTTTTTGCCTTTTTTCCTCTTACACTTGTCCGCCCTGTGCGAGGACCCGCATGAGTCACAGTAAGGCATGACTGTGGTAGCTCCACACGTCCGTACGACAAGAAAATTGTAGCAGAAGTGAAGTTAATCATGGCGCTGTACAGGTGGTGCCCCATAGCGCGTCGGTCGGTATGGACGCGCGACTCCTAATACATGTAATACAGTAGAACAAATAATAATAGATAATAATTAAACCTTAGTATACGCTACGTTATTTATATTATTATAATAATTATAATACACATCAGGACAGGTACTGACTTGTATCAGTGCATGCTCATGGCAGACTTCATAGTCCTGCCCCACTGGGAGACCGGGTCACCAGCACCATGACTCGAAATCCCACTCAGTCATATTATACTGGGCTTACCAGTCCTTGCCCTATCCTAGTACTAGGCCTGAGCGTCGGGCTAGGTAGCAACAACTATCAATTTTGTGTGTCGTCGGTTTAACTTGACCGGTGTCACAGTTTCAGTTCTCCACATCGCTTCTGCGCATGCGTTAACATCGAACAGCATCATCTGCGCATGCATCAACATCGAGTCCGATTCAAACCGTGTACCAATCGCCGCAAACCGCTGCACTCATACTGTCACTACAGTCTCAGTGTCACTAACCTTATAAATTTAATATAATCTTTTCGGTAAACATGTAGAAACCTCTTCCCATAGAAAATTTGTGATATGTTCGGATTCAAAATCATGCCTACAAGCTATTCAGAGCAAGGATTGGAAGAACCCTCTGATCCGCAAGATTTTAGAAAGGCTATTTATGTTCAGGACTTCACAAAACTGTGCTTTTTTATTGGGTGTGAGTCATGTTGGCATTCGAGGAAATGAGGCTGCAGATGTGGCTGCCAAAAAAGCTCTCGACAAATGCATTACACCTCTTCCCATTCCTCACACGGACCTCAAAAGGCACATCAGTGCACTCATAAGGAAAAAGTGGCAATTACAATGGGATGAAGCTGTCATGAACAAGCTTCATGCAATTCAGCCCACCCGTGGCAAATTTTCAGGTGCTTGTCATAGAAATAGACGCGAAGAGACCGTTGTTGCACGTATGCGAATTGCACAAAGCTATTTGACTCATAGTTACCTTTTTAAAGCAGAAGACCAACCAGAATGCATACCATGTGGAGTGCCTCTGACTGTGAAACATATTTTGATTGAATGCATTGACTTTGCAAATGTTCGAGCACAGTATTTTAATCTAGCAAGTATGAAATGTTTATTTGACACTGTTAGTACTGCCTTAGTTTTATCGTTTTTAAAGCACATTGGACTGTTTAACTGGTTTTAAGACATTTTGATGGCATTGTATGGCCCTTGGTGTGCTGATATGCCGTTAAGCATTTATTCATTCATTCGGTAAACATGTTTTCTATGTGTACCAAGAGATTTGTTTCTAGATGGTGTGGTTTTAGAGTTATTTCACTTTTTCTGTATGAAGATTGCTCACGACCATTGACAATGTCTGGACGATGCTGTTCGATGTTGACGCATGCGTAGAAGCGGTGCAGAGAACTGAAACTGGCAGAGAACTGAAACTGCGACACCGGGTTTCGAATCCCAGACATTCCGAACAGGAGGAGGCCAGCCAGCACTTTTGCAGATTCAGCCACCGCATCTACTTACTTGAGAGGGATGCTCCCTCGTACTCATTCCCTACTAATGGGCAGTCAGGTGTATAGACCAGACCATACTGCGTCAAAAGTTAATATTTCAAATTTGTCTTTCAGAAAGCATATCTGACCAACAGGCCCTGATGTTACTACGGTGTGCAGGCGTGCTAATGGTGAAGGAAAATCCAGCGAAGCGAATGGCAATTTTCAAGACTACATGGGACATGTTAAAGGCAAAGGGTTAGTCTTGTCAGACACCAAATTTGGCAATTTTATATATGTAAAATTACAATACTGGAGATAATGCAGACACAAAAGGAAGTCTGCTCGTGTCCGTTTTGTGACGAACGTTACTTCGAACAGTGAATTAAATTTAAAGGAACATGGTGAATCCTAATCAACTTAAAAAAATATTTTTGCTAGTATAATGTCTATTTTACATGATACCTAATTTTCTTAAAGTAAATGTGAATCGTCGATTGATTTTCAGTGGGTTTTGACCTTTGGTGTCCATGTCATGAATGTCACACTTTTGGTACTCAGTATCGTATTTGAACATATATAGAAATATATATTTAATTATTATTTTTAAGGGTAAAAGCTCCTAATGGGAACCACTGCTGAGGTTCCTATCTGAGAATGCTAATATTAACTTTTGGTGGGGGGGAAAGTAAATAATTCGAAAATTGCATAATTGCTGTAGAAATATTTTTGTTTTATGACATCTTATTTCCTTGACGCTATCTACTCCCCTGTATCCATTAGTAGACGCGCCAACCTTTCCGGTTTCCGCAGATCATTCCTATTTTCACTCTGTGTGAAAGCGATTATGGCTGAATGAAAATGGACACAATACAAGTTAAATACTTCTCGCCGTGAATATGGCCTTTGCTGCCACCAATCAATTAATCAATTTTATTTTCAAGCTCTCTCATTCCAGTTTGTCCTCGATCATTTTGCACACAAAAACCACAATATTCCAAAGATTCTTTTTAAACAAAGAAATTCGATTGATTTCCTTTTTTGTTTGTTTGGGGTTTTGTTACATTGGTTTATTAATCATGGGAAACCTAGGAATCCCCGTGTTAAACCAAGTACTTAACATGCGGGAGTTGGGTGTAGTGATACTGCGACCAGTAGTTGGTACTGATGGACAATTATTTATAAAATCTTTGGTATGAGAGGGATTAGAATTTCCCGACAATCGGTGGTTTCCCGACTTGTGGACAGTGACCGGCCTTTTTAGGTTTGACTTGTTCTCATCCTGGGTATAATGAATATTTCACCAACGGTTGTATTTAAAAACAAATTATAATACTCTTTTTATTTCTTTAAAAAAAGAATAATAACAAAAAAAGAACTAATTTTCGAAATTCTTTTGCGTAAATTATATTTATTCATTTGTATATATCTACGATAAATAATGCTGATGAAAGGATTGACGGTTAATAGCATCGTCCCTCTTATTCCCTAGGAGTTGTATTGAAAACATCCCATTACAATGCTGCCATCCGTGTTCGGCTGGAGAACAACCAGCCTTTCGTGGCCACCGACATGTTGTCTGAAATGGAGAGTTCAGAAGAGACGAAGCCCAACAGGGTAAGCCCTATATATCTGACCTAACATAGCATAACCTCAGTTGCTACGGGCACGGTGGCCTAATCGGTAGAGCGCGGGCCTCGCAAGCGGAAGGTCGGGAGTTCAATTCCCAGTCGAGTCAAACCAATGACTTTATAATTGATGCTTGTCGCTTCCTAGCCAGGCGCTTGGCATTAATATGGCAAGGACTGGTTTAGCTCAGTGTCAGGATAATGTGACTGAGTGGGATATCGGATCATGGTGGTGGTGGCCTTGTTTCCCAGTGGTGCAGCACTATAACGTCACCATGAGTCCCAAGTCGGTACCCGTCCTGATATGATCGTCGATGTTGCCAGGACATAAAACTCCAACAACCAACCTGACCTAACATAGCATAACCTCAGTTGCTAGACATTAAGCAATAACCTACTGTCGGAATAGACCACATGAACAAAGAAAATATTGTCAACTAGTAAAATTATTTAAATTACTAATATTCAGACACTGGGGTTCATGATGTGTAGCACTCATCTCAAATAAGGTAGAACGAATATTTGCACAGGTTTGAAGCTGAATTGTTGATGAACTAGTCTAGTTTCAAAGCATAGTAGTCTTGATCATGAAGGTTCAATTACAATTTAATAAATAAAACAATTCTTATCCCGTGTGCACTTACAGATTCGATTGCTTTTCATTAAAGCTGTATAGTGTGATAAAAGTATCAAATTTTCAAAACCAAGACACTCATCTCGATTTGTTCCTACTTATCCAACTTAGATACTGGTACACTTATTAAGCAGTTGTTTCTGCATAGAAGGGTACATTAAGCCAATTTAATAGAACCTCTTGCTGCAGAAGCCTATATGGTCTCAGAATTTGGTCATGCTTGCAGAAATTCAACCTGGCATGTTTTCATTTCAAAAGTTAGCCATTTAAAATAAAAGTTACTTCAAACTAAAGTAAAGTAGACGACAGCGATCAATCTAATCCATTTATCTCAGAAAATTGCAGAAACTCAAAACCATCAGGCTAGGCAACTTTAATATGTGCATAATTTCTTACGGAATGTTCCTTCAGTTGAAGGAGACATTGTCTCATCAGGACATAACACGTGTATACAACAGAATTCATTCTGTCAAAACATCCTGTATGGAAAGAATGTTTTGTAAATACTAAATCTAAGAGATCCTGGTAATTTAATAGAAACTATTTTTACGCAACATTGAATGGCATTCTGAGTATACTGTTTGGTAGTACTTACCTTCAACATTGGTGCGTCCACACCAATGTTGTCCTGACATAGCAGGTGCCATGTTCATTGAGGCGACAGCCGAGACAAAAACAGTTCATATATTGAAAAACTGTTCGCATGTGACGGGGTTTTGCTAATTACAAGGGTAGCTGAGGACATGTAATGCTACCCAGGACCAAAACAGTTCATATATTGAAAAACTGTTCGTATGTGATGGGGTTTTGCTAATTACAAGGGTAGCTGAGGACATGTAATGTTATCCAGGACCAAAACAGTTCATATATTGAAAAACTGTTCGCATGTGACGGGGTTTTGCTAATTACAGATTTGCATTGTCCGATGATTTTGAGTTTCTGCCATATCTTTTAGATAAATATATCAGGTTAATCATTATAATTTATTTCATTTTAGCTTCAAGTAACTTTTATTTCTATTTTAAATTTTTTATAATTGAAGTGAAAATAAACTAAATTAAATTTGTCCTTCATATGGTTCAGCACTGACACATTCTCTTAAATTGACTCAGTATGTCTTCTATGCAGCAATAAATGTTTAATAAGTGCAAGAGTATCCAAGTTGGATATGTTGGGTCAAATCTAGGTCAGTGTTTTGGATTTTTAAAGTATGGCGCTTTCATCGAAAGGTGTGTGGTGGGGGTGTCGGTGTGTGGTGGGGGTGTAGGTGTGGGGTATAGGTGTGTGGTGCAGCTTTACCTGTACCTCTCTGTCTGCGCACTCGTGCTAGGTAACCTTCCAGCTGCTGGTGGAGCGGTACTGTCAGGAGGGTGACGTGGACGGTGCCACCACCATTCTACAGTACATGAAGACCCAGAACCTTCCCATCACAGAGGTGGTCTTCAACCAGCTCATTGTGGGACATCTCAAAAAGGGGTATGCATTCTCAGCTTTGTTCAGTTGAGTTTTATTTAACCACAAACATGTAGTACGGTGACTGTATGGCTACCCCAAGGGGTGATCTTCCAGCCGATGTTGCATTAAATTATAGTTCATATTTATGCAAAATACATTGTTGCACACCAGACTGGATGGCCGAATGAGTTAGAGCGTCCGCCTCCCGTGCTGGTAGGTCATGGGTTCGAACCCTGGTCGAGTCAAACCAATGACTTAAAAATTGATACTTGTCGCTTCCTAGCCAGTCGCTCGGCATTATTAGGACAGGGCAAGGACTGGTGTGCTCAGTGTCAGGATAATGGAACTGAGTGGGATACCAGGTCATGGTGCTGGCGGCCTGGTTTCCCAGTGGGACAGCACTATAAAGTCACTATGAGTGCACTGTCACAAGTCGGTACCCATCCTGATATGACCTTAGATGTTGCTAGGACATAAAACAACAACAACCAAACAAAAACATTGTTACAACAAATGGCCATTTTAAACATATTTTATTAAATTGTTGGTACGTTAGTTGATTAAACGGGAAAACGCAGACAATGGGTGTTTCTCATTCCACTGCTCCTTGTCCTATCTTAGTAGCCCAGGCTAGATAGCGACAAATATAACTTTTAAGTCACTGGTTTGACTTGGATCAGGGTTTGAACCCATGGGTTCGAATCCCACGACCTACCAAAACGGGAGCAGGACACCCAACTTATTCGACCATGCCATTTATTATGTCATATGAATCTTAACATTGATGTCATTTGATTAGTTTATAGTTTATTTATTCTAATTCATTATGTTCGCACACCAAGATGAGTTATGATGATGGCCTCTGTTGGTTTTTGTTTCATCACCGACCCTGACAGAGATGTTCAAGGTTCCAAAGAAGTTATTGAATCCATGAGGTGAGTGAATATCTACGTAATTGAATATATATATATACTATGATAATATCGCCATTTTTGCCCCAGGTTAGCTATTTTACATATCTAATCACCTATTCCAAAGACTATTATTACATGTAATACTGTGGCGGATGTGAGATTTAAAAAAAACCAAAGAAATCATTAAATTTACTTATGAACAGTTAAGTATTATTTTCTGCGTTTTGTTTGGCATAATAGGACGATTTTCTTTAATTTTATTTTATATCCATAAATTGATCGATTAGCTTCCAATGCATGTCATGGGTGGAGAAATTTCGGGTTTTCGGAAGATTTCTTTTCTCATCCTCCCCTCCCCATCCTTCCATCACATGCTTAGTGATTGCTAGCAGAACATCGCAGAACATGATTTGCCGTTTGTTGTGGCTGGTGGCGACTCTTCACCTCTAGTGTGTGTTAGTAAATGAACTAATTTCCCCTGCATGTCTCATCTAACAGGGCATCGGGGATGCAGCCGTCCAGAGAGACATACAAGGCCATCCTATGTTGTCAGGCCGAGAAGGGCAACATGGATGCCATGCAAGAGGTATGCCCGGCTTGAACACTTCATCAACTCAGTCATGTGGGATTTTACAACAAAGCAGCATGAGCAGCAACCAACCGCTTATATGTGCGGGTGTGTGGGTTTATATATGAGCATGACCTGATAGTGATTAGTGTCATCATGGATAGGGCAAGGACTGGTCTGCTCAGTATCAGGATAATGTGACTGAGTGGGATATTAGGTCGTGGTTCCAGCAGCCTGGTCACCCAGGTGGGCACACTATAAAGCCACCATGAGTGTGCATTGGTATAAGTCGGGGCCTCTCCTGATCTGAGTTTTGATGTTGCTAGGCCAAAACGCCTTACAAAATTGATGCTTGTTGCTTCCTAGCCAGGCGCTTGGCATTATTAGGATAGGGTATGGATTGATAGGCTCAGTGTCAGGCAATATGACTGAGTGGGATATCAGGTCATGGTGCTGGCAGCCTGGTCTCCCAGTGGAGCAGCACTATGAAGTCGCCATGTGTGCGCACTGTCACAAGTCGGTACCTGTCCTGATATGACATAAGATGTTGCCAGGACATAAAACTACAACAACCAACCAACCAATCAATCATTTGATTGCTATATGTATAACAACACAGGCACATTGGCAACTGACCACTTTGTCCTGTCACTGAGAGACTTTGCTTTTAAATCACGACACAAGTTGGGAATGTCAGTGAAACAACTCCTGCCAGCTGTTTGTTTTCATGGTTTTACATCCTCGCAACATCTAAGATCATATCAGGACAGGTACCGACTTGTGACAGTGCATGCCACACTGGGTGACTGGGCCACCAGCACCGTGACCCAATATCCCACCCAGTCACGTTATCCTGATACTGAGCAAACCAGTCTTTATCATATCCTAATAATGCTGAGCCACTGGCTAGGTAGCTTCAATTATGTGAGTAATTTATTTGACTCAGTCGATGTTTGAATGCGTGGGAACCCATCCAATGCTCTAAACCAATGGGGAGCTTTCATGAGCCAGTTCTCTCGCTTTACATTTGGTGGCGGCACCCATTCCCGGTCCAAGTCGGCCATCATGGTTGGATAGAAGGGTGTAGGTGTGTTGGTGGTGTAGGTGTGTGGTGGGGGTTTAGGGATGTGGTGGGGGTGTAGGTATGTGTGTGGTGTGGGTGTGTGGTGAGGGCTTGGGAGTGTTGGTGTGTGTGTGGTTGGGGTCTAGGTGTGTGTTGAGTGTGGTTGGGGTGTAGGTGTGTGGTGAGGGTTTAGGGATGTGGTGGAGGTGTAGGTGTGGGTGTGGTTGGGGTGTAGGTGTGTCTGTGGTTGGGGTGTAGGTGTGTGGTGAGTGTGTGGTTGGGGTGTAGGTGTGTGGTGAGGGTTTAGGGATGTGGTGGGGGTGTTGTAGGAGTGTGGTGGTGTAGATGTGTGGTGGGGGTGTAGGTGTGTGGTGGGGTTTAGGTGTGTGGTGGGGATATCGGTGTGTGTGGGGATGTAGGTGTGTGGTGAGGGTTTAGGGATGTGGTGGGGGATTAGGTGTGTGGTAGGTGTTTGGTGGTGTAGGTGTGTGTTGGGGGTATATGTGTGTGGTGAGGGTTTAGGGATTTTAGGGGTGTGGTTAGGGTGTAGGTGTGTGGTGGGGTATAGGTGTGTGGTGGGAGTTTAGGTGTGTGGTAGGTGTTTGGTGGTGTAGGTGTGTGGTGGGGGTGTAGGAGTCTGGTGTGTGTGGGGGTGTATGTGTGTGGTGTAGGTGTGAGGTGGGGGTGTAGGTGTGTGGTGGGGGTGTAGGAGTGTGGTGAGGGTTTAGATGTGTGGTAGGTGTTTTGTGGTGGAGGTGGGGCATAGGTGTGTGTGTTGAGGGTGTATGTGTGTGTGGTGGTGTAGGTGTCGTGTGTGTGTGGGGAGGGTATAGGTGTGTGGTGGGACCGTCAACAAAAGTTTGGATTAACCGATCGTTTGGTTTAACCGAGCTTGGTTTAACGGGGTTGTACTGTAGAAGGAACTGCTTCTATCCAACCAAAGCATTAAAGAGACCGGCATGGTGCGCCATCTGACAAGAGACTCATGCAAATTGAAAGGTCCCCATTCGGTCATCCTGTCTGATCCCTTTTAGCTTCACTCGAGCTAAACTAAGATCGATGAGACATTTGCAGTAAATAAATCTTCGGTACATCCAGGTGTTTTTGTGGATGAAGAAGGAGAAAAAATCCAACTCATTGCAAAAAACCATTGAGTTAGTTGTACTAAAATGACTGGGTGCTGTGGCCTAATCGGTAGAGCGTGGGCCTTGCATGTGGAAGGTCGGGAGTTCGATTCCCACTCGAGTCAAACAAATGGCTTAAAAATTGATACATGTCACTTCCTAGTCTGGTGTTTGACATCAATAGGATAGTGCAAGGACTAATTAGCGGAGTGTCAGGATAATGTGACTGCGTGGGATATCGGGTCATGATGCCAGTGGCCTGATTTCCCAGTGGGGCAGCACTACCAGGTCGCCATGAATGTGCACTGTTACAAGTCAGTACCTGTCCTGATATGACATTAGATGTTGCCAGGACGTAAAACTCGAACAACCAACCAACTGTGTCTAAAATTAGGTGTTTTTGTTTGTAGACTTTGTCGGATGCTAAGCGAGAAGAGGTGCACATTTCTGCCGGCCACCTCTACGCTGCTGTTTTTGCGTTGGCCGATAATGGACACCATGACCTCATAGAACAAGTGAGAATATTACCTGTTAGCTAAGTGCATGAACACTAATATATATATTTGCTATGCTTTAATTGCGCATGTGGGATTCATATACAGGAAAACCTCTAAATCGAACGACCAGGTGACCGACGTTAAATGGTCCATTTAGGGATGTGGTCGGTTTATGGAGTTAGAATATCATTACAATGGTATTTTATGGGCGCTCGTTTGGAACCCAACTAAAGCGATCGATATAGGGGAGTGGTCGATGTAGGTGGTCCATTTAGAGAGGTTTTACTGTAGTATGGTAATTGGGGAAACCAATTGTGAGTCCGTTCCAGTCAACACGGCTCGATGTTACAATTGCATAGTCCGATACTTTTGATTTTCTGTCAATTTCTGAGATAAATAAATGAAATTGATCATTATAATCTACCTTACTTTAGTTTGAAGTAACTTTGATTTTAAATGACTAACTTTGGGGGTATTTGAAGTATGAAAGCATGAAGCATGAAAAGTTAATTTTGGCATGCTTATCAAAACTCTGACCCCCATAGGCTTCAGAAGTAACCATGTTCTATTAAATTGACTTAGTACACCCTTCTATGTAGCAACACATACTATTACTTATTAATTTCACCAAATAGGTTAGGGGTCTTTGTTTGTCCAGGGGCATACGAATTTGATTTCTGAATTTAAAAAAAAAAGGAAGTTCCAATTCTTTTTTTAAAAGGCCTAATTTTGGTTTCTGAAAACCTGTGCACATCCTGTGTTTAATTGCATCTCCCACCCGGAAGTTTGTAGCTAGTGAGTCCTAACGAATATAAAACAATAACCACCAAAACCCGTCCCTCTTCTCTTTAAACATTTTTTTTTAGAATTCTAATATTTTGTTTCTTCCTTACAGTTAAAAAGTTCCTTAGTTAAAAATGTTAAAATTTAATAATAGTAATAATAAACATGATGAAAACTCGGCATACACAAAGGCGTGACTGGGTTGGTTGATTGAGACCTCAATAGCCGATGCTTACTTTTTGTGCTGGAGGTGCCGTTAAACAAACAAACAAACAAACAAACAAACAAAGGGTTGATTAACATGTGGTGTGTGGTGGTGTGAGTCCAGGTGCTGGCTGAGATCGGGGAGGGCGCAAACCACGACGCGCTGAACACGGTGCACCAGCTGATAGCACGCGGTCACGACGACAGCGCCATCCTGGTGTACGCCAAGCTGAACGCCGATAGGCAGCCGTCCGAAGCCACCCACAACGGGGGGCGCGCCATCCTCAGGACCATGCTGCTCAACGACAGGGTCAGTCTCTGTGCACGAGTGGGGGTGGGGGTGGATAAAAGAAATTCTGGTGGTTTTTAAGTATGGGGTGATTTTTGTGTTTTTCCCTTTGAAGGGAGGGGTTGGATAAAAGAAATTGTGGTGGTTTTTTAATATGGGGTGTTTTGTTTTGTTTGGAGGGGGGGTTGGATAAAAAGAATTGTGGTGCTTTTTAAGTGTTTTTTTTTGGGGTGTTTTTTTCTTTGAAGGGGGTGGGAGGTTGGATAAAAGAAATTGTAATTTCTTTGGTGTGGGGTGGTTTCTTTTGGGGGGGATGTGGGGGAGGTTCTGTAAAGGAAATTGTGGTGCTGTTTTGGGGGGTGGTCATGAGGGGAGGGTTGGATAAAGAAATTGTGGTGGTTTTTCATTAATAAGATTTATTTTGTTATTTAAAAATTCAGGACCATGGTTCTCGACGACATGGTCAGTCTCTGGGTAGGAGTGTTTTTTGGGAGGGTTGGGGAGCCGGGGTTGGATAAAAGAAATTGTGGTGATTTTTAGGTGTGGGGTGTTTTTTTTGGGGGGGGGGTAAGATAAAATAAATTGTGTTTTTTTAATTGGTATTATTTATTTTGTTATATTTGATAATTATTTATAATTTATATATATAAAATATTTTAAAATTGTGCTTAAAGAAAAGAAGAATAAGATAGCAGAAGTGTGGGTGATTTGGGGGGGGGGGTGGATACAGAAATTGTGGGTTTTTCATTAATAAGATTTGTTATATTTGAAAATTATATGCTTTTTTGGGGGGGTGTTGGGGTAGTGGATAAAAGAAATGTTGGCTGTTTTTGATAAATAAAATTTATTTTGTTACATTTGAAAATCATATTTAATTTATATAAAGTATTTAAAAATTGTGTTTAAACAAATTAATAACACCTATTTTTTTATGTTTACGTTGTTGGAAAGTACACAATTTTTATTCGCTGGAGTACCCAAATTTCCTATCTGGGGCAAGCAGGTGTGTAATACTCGAGATGAAATGAATGCAGTATTAATTTGTGGCCCTTCTCCAATAACTACTGATGCTTTAAATCTACCTACTTACAATGTAATGTAAACCACCTGAAGACCAGTGCCTCGGCGCTGAAAAAAATGTATGTTCTGATGAATAAACTGCTTTACCATTGCAGTCGTTTGAGAAGCTGCAGTCAACGTTGGCTACATTGAAGGCGAATGGGTGCTTGTTGGACGACGGCATCGATATAATCGCCTTGATGGCCTTGAGCTATGAGAAGCCTGAGGTGGCCCTGGCCGCTATTAAAATCATGAAGGAGTCGGTGAGATTGTCCTTGTTTTTCTCGTTGGTAGCGAAAGCTGCATTGTCTGATGAAAGCGTAACATTATCAGGGAGGATATTTTCCGTTTTTAGGCGAATTTCCAGATTTTGTTCACACCCTGGGGGCATTTTTGATATAAGTGTAAATTTGAGAACTAAAAATTATGTGGATACAGTAGCTAGCCTCTAGGTGCAGAGGATCGTACCATTACGGGGTCTGCCTGGAGAACATTCTGTTGTCATTAATGGGACTGTATTACTGTTATGGCCCACCTCACCATCGATTTCCGATTTTTTTCCTCCCGCACCACTATCATCTCTGATTTTTAAAAACAAACACCAAACACGTAGCTAGATTTGATCCAACTTAAAGTACTGGTGCACTCATTACGGATTTATATGTTGCTAGGACGTAAAACAACAACAAACATTTCGGATTTATTGCGTGTTTTTTTTTGCTGATGTGCTATGCTGCTATACTTGAGAACAGGTAAATCAGGTAAAGTCTATGTCCAGCATTTCAGTGTGCACACCAACATTAATTTTTGTATGCTTTCACTTGAAATATCTGCTAGGGATGAAAGTCTGCGATTTCGCGACTTTTGATAATTCCCGATTAACATTCACAAAATGCTATGGATATATATGATAGCAATTGATCAGTTCGAATCCCATTCTTATATAGCCTTTGACCAAACGGGATGACCAAATGAGTTTGAGCTCCCGTCTTCCGTATTGGTAGATCGTGGGTTCAAACACCGGTCGAGTCAAACCAATGACTTAAAAATTGATACTTGTTGCTTCCTAGCCAGGCGCTCGGCATTATTATGATAGGGCAAGGACTGGTTGGCTCAGTGTCAGGATAATGTGACTGAGTGGGATATCAGGTCATGTTGCTGTCGGCCTGGTCTCCCAGTGGGGCAGCACTATAAAGTCACCATGAGTGCGCACTGTCACAAGTCGGAACCCGTCCTGATATGACCCTAGATGTTGATAGGACGTAAAACAAACAAAAAACAAACTATATGGCCTTAAATATTGACAGGACATAAAACCCAAACAAACAGAAACGCAAGGCATGATTGAGGAGACAGATAGAGAAAAGGAGAATTGGTGGCATTGACGATAATACAGTGACAACAAGGACAATGGGATGCTTTCCAAGGATAGTCTGTACTGACTGATCAATGGAATGGAGCTAGAATAGTGCTACGAGAGTAGTGGAAGAAACCTGACTTATAGGAATTGTCCATGCCTCCCTGACAGTACCCAGCCTGTTGCAATTCGCCAGCAGGTTCCCTTCTTTTAATGATGATAATAATAATAATTACTAGGATATCGATGCTATTATTGGAACACCATTATATACTCATCATAGATTTCCATTTTTTTGCTGGAGACCACTTTCATCCCTGATCTCCAAGGTTTAGCCTTTTAAGATAAAGGTTTGACTTAAAATTAAAGTAAAGTAGATTAGAGCGATATATCCAATATCATTTTATAATATTATGTGAGGTGTAAAGTACTTTTACATATACTATTCATGTATATGATTCTCCTGCTTATTATTTGCTATCTTATTCTATTATACTACTGTTCCTGTAACCTCCTTTGATATAGCTTTATACTTGGGTTACTGGAGGCTGGGGTGTGGGCTGGAGTGCAGGAGGTCTGCTTCAAAGCAGATCCCTACTCCCCTCCTGCTCTCCAGGTGGCTCCTCACCCCCTACTATCTTCCCATTTTGCCGCTGATTTTGCTGAATAAAATGTAACGGTAGGTCTAAAGGGCCAGCCAGAGTTTTAGGCTCGATCCAAATACGTCTGTCTCGTCTCCTATCCTGTTATGGAAGGAATTAATAATTTATAATCTATGTCACCCCCTGGTACAAATGCATTATGTTTTCACTGTTTACGACCTTGCATTGTTTTTCTGTCTGCTCCAGGAGTTATCTGTCCGGCCGCACTTCTTCTGGCCTGTCCTTCTCCACTACGAAAAGACCAAAAACACAGACGGTGAGCAAATAACACGGCGTATTGACTATGCCGTTTTAGTGGAAGAACCATTGCACTCTGACTCTAAGGGTAATAAAGTTATCAACATTTTCACTGTTGTATAAAGAGCCCTACTTTTCCAAACAAACAAACAAACAGACAACCAGACACACATATATATATCAACATTACAAAAATTAATAGTGATTTCTGAGGTATACCTTGTTATGCAAATAGTATTTAGGATGCAGCCAAACGCTGGTTGTCCATCTATTACTGATTGTAATAGTCTATTGCTATTCTAATACCACTACCAAGCTAATTCAGACCAGACGGGATGGCCGAATGAGTTGAGCGGGAGATCGGGGGATCCGAACCCATAGGTTCGTGGGTTCGAACCCTGGTCGAGTCAAAACAAAGACTTCAAAATGTATACTTGTCACTTCATAGCCTGGCGCTCGGCATTAATAGGATAGGGCAAGGACTGGTTCACTCAGTGCCAGGATAATGTGACTCAGTGGGAAGTGGGATATCAGGTCATGCTGTCGGCTGCCTGATTTCCCAGTGGGTAAGCACTATACAGTAGCCATGAGTGTGCACTGTCACAAGTCGGTACCCATCCTGATATGACCTTAGATGTTGCTAGGATATAAAACAACAAACAAACAAAACCAAGCTGATTCAGGTCCGGCGGTAAGTTACCATATTAACTCGCTTGCAAAGTGTATATTATAATATTCTCCCCAATAACCTTATTGTTTCTCTACTTGCCGGGTGCTGAATATGTTATATCAACTCGTGTACATGGAAAGCAAACACATCCAAAACATCATTTTAACATGCACAATAAATTCAAACATTATTTTATTGTTTACAGTTAATCAAACAAAATTATGTCTTACCAGAAAGAAATTGAAAAAAGGTTTGGGTAAATGCATGCTGCAGATGTGTAAATTTTCACTTTAGCACAAAGTCATACTTTGAACACATTTTGTGGGGTAGATAAAATACATGTAGTACTGCTAACATACTTAGCACACAGAGGCAGCAATAACTATTTGACTTTCTACCCCAAAAAAGAATTATTATAACAATTATTATTATTGGAAACCAAATATGTGGTGCGCAGTTTCAGAGAACCACTCATTTACCATATGCATGCACCATGTTTATATAGACCAGGCGGGATGGCCGAATGAGTTGAGCGTCCGTCTCCCGTTTGGGGAGATCCTGGGATTCGAACCCTAGTCGAGTCAAACCAGTGATTTAAAACGTGATACTTGTCACTTACTAGAAAGGCTCTCCGCATAATTAGGATATGGCTCGGTCCGGTTGGCTCAATGTCAGGATAATGTGACTGAGTGGGATATCAGGTCATGGTGCTGGCTGCTCTCCCAGTGGGGCAGCACTATAATGTCGCCATGAGTGCACACCGTCACAAGTCGGTACCTGTCCTGATATGACCTCAGATGTAAAATTCCAACAACCAACATTCTCAGTGGACCCATTTGCAGTTTGGGCTATTTTCCGTTCCAACCAGTGGTCCACAACTGGTTCATCAAAGGCTGTATGGTCCTGTGTGTGGCAAAGTGCATATAGAAGACCCCTTGCTACTTATCGGCAAGAGTAGCCTATGAGGCGGCAGCGGGTTTCCTTCAAAGACATATATCCAATATCCGATGATACAATAAAAAAGAATCAATGTGCTCTAGAGGCATCGTTAAATAAAAACAAGCTTTACTTTTATTATTTAATTGACCAACTGCCAATTATTTACCAGCTGTGTTGGAATGTTATTGAAGGGGTCTGCGACACGGTGGCATTGATTGTTGAGACTGCAGAGCAGAACGAGGACTACATCCCTACCCTGTACAAGGCCTTCTCACCACTGCTCGCCGGCCTTAAGGACACCACCGCTGTAGTAGCAAGACTGCAGGTAAGCAATGGTCTAGCATTCCGAACATTCCTGACATTCATTTTTGAATTGTTGTAGACATCTGATTCAGGAGAATAAACACTTTTGAAGAGAGTAAAATATACAAGGAGAGAAACAAGAAAACTTGGCATGCCTGGTATCGTGGTATATATTATGTTGTGTATTTATATATTATACAGTAAAACCTCTCTAAATCGACCGACCATGGGACCGACTTTAAATGGTCCATTTAGGGAGGTGGGAGTTTTTTTTTATCATTGCAATGGGTAATCATATGGGTGATCGTTTGGGACCCAAATAAAGCAATCGATATCCGGGAGTGGTTATATTACCTCGGTACTAAGCCTCTGTCTAGTCGTAGCCCAGGGAGAAGGACGCACATCTGGGTCCAGCAATTAGCATAATCTACTCAACTGGAGGACTTTTGTTGAGTAGCTCCAGCAGTTTTCGACCTAAAATGACATTACTAAAGAGTAAGTATCGTTTTTGAAGGCATATGATGATGAAATGTATGTTAGCGCTGCTTGAATGTAAAGTTTTAAAACTTTTGATAGAGTTTTAAAGGATTTATAGGTTTTTTACCATGTGTTAAGACATCGATAGAACAATGTCGCCATTGTTCTTTGTTCCTGTTTAAGCCGCCTGTTGCTGAACGGAGAGATGTTTGGTTGGAGCTATTAACATCATGAGGATTTATTCCTGGGTTTCTTTTAAGATTCCCCAATGATTGTTTTTTACTTAGGCGTACCTCCGAGTCTCATAGCATTTTCTCCAACTTGTTGCCAAATAACGCCACAGGAGGGAGAAGTGTATGGGATAGAGAGTGTGGGAGGCTACCACTACACTGGTTCCTACCCCTCGTTTGGTTTTGGTTTCGATACCATTGATCTACGACACTCACTGATTTCTCACACTCCTGTATTAAAACGGTTTAAATACATTTTTAGCACCTGTAGATGCACAATTTGAGCTAAAATTGTTATACCCTTTGTGACATTTGGTTGAGCATTCCCTAACTTTTGATTCGATTGTTGCAGGGTTACTATGGCTATGAAGCGCAGTAAGACCAAGGCTCCCCATCAGATAACGGATGATGAAGACCCTTCAGCGTCGTTGCGGGTCCAAAGGTCGCCCAAACACCCGGTCTCTGAGGAAGCGGGGTTCAGAGGCATGCCCGTCTGACCTGGATGCGCAGTTGACATGCCTCCTCCAAACAAAATTGGAGGAAATGCTCCCCGCCAGGTCGTGTCGTAAGACACCAAAACGGATTCAAGAATCCGAGGAGTCAGAGTGGGAGGACTACTCCGGCGAGCAAGATTCCTTGGAGGAAGACTCCTCGCAAGAGACGGTCGCTGTGAGGAAGCGTAAGCACGCCAAGAAGAAAGTTAGTTCTTCAGACGGTGATGACTACACCAGGGCAAGGAAGAAGCCAGTGGTGAAAAAGAAGAGCAAGAAGCAAAAGACGAAGAAGAGCAAGAAAGACTCTTCGTCAAACTCTTCATTAGACTCGTCATTGACAGTCTGATTATGACACACAGCAGGCGGGAAAGTACGCGAAGATGAGTGGAAAGGTGAGGAAGAAATGTAAGCTTGAGAAGGCAAAGAAGGTCTTAACCACCATGATGATGAGAAAAACCACAACCACAACACCAACCACAACACAACCACAAACACAACAAAAACCCAACCCACAAAAACAAACAACAAACCAAAAAAACACACAACACCACCAAAAACACAAAAAATTCTCTCTCTCTGCGGACAGATGGATGGTGGAATTGCAATGCTGACGGCAGCGAGCAATTTTCTTTCTACCGGCATTTGAAAATGTTTCAAAGCCATCTCCACTGATGCAGGGAAAGAGGTTGCCAGGTCCAAGAAAGTGTGACAAGATGGGAAGGAGTACACCTTGTTCCTTCCTCTCAAACCTGTTTAAGGCAAACCACTGGATAAGTCCAAAATGTTTGGCGGACAGCTCGAATACTTATTCAAGCAAGTGGAAATGGGCACCAAGTGTGTCAAGTACATGGACACCGACAAAAAGAAAGCTGGGGACGCGAATCCTGCGCGCTTTAAGAAAGCCAGGCAGGATTTTCGAAACCTTCGAACTGGACGAGGAGACTGGTTGGGGAAGGGCTACAGCTACCAGGCAAGAGGAGGACAGCGACAGTCGTTCGGGTGGAACGACAGGAACAGACCGTCCAGGAGAGAGTTCACACCACAGAAGCCATTCCCTCGCCCAGGCAACAAATAGAAGTTGCCACACAGACTCCCATCAGCACACAGACTCCTGAACAAACAAAAAAAAACAAAACAAAAAAAACAACAAAAAACCAAAACACCACAAAAAACCCCACCAAACAAAAAACAAAAACAACAAACAAACAACCACCCAACACAAAACCAAACAACCCAAACCAAAAAAAAAAACAAAAAAAACAAAAACACAAAAAACCAACCAACAAACCCCAACAAACCAAAAAACAAAACACCAAAAACAAAAACCACCAAACAAACAAACCAACCAAAAAAACAACCCAAAACACCAAACAAACAAACAAACAAAATATGTGACACATTCACCAGATTAGGTTTTTATATACATAACACAAAATCAGTATTGAAGCCAACAAAGAGTTTAAAGTGTTTGGTTTTTTGTGACACAATAGACATGTCAGTCTCATTAACACTAGATAAGTTTGTGACTACGGCAGACCAGTTATTAAAATTAAATAGGCCAAAGATTAGGCAGGTTGCTGAACTGCTAGGGCTTATGATAGCTTATGCTTACTGCATATAAAGTCGCTAGAAATAGATAAGAACTTAGCATTGGCCCGCACTAAAGGTAATTTTGAACGCCAAATGACAATTTCACCAGAACGCTTGGAAGACATCATGTGATGGTATTCACACATTGATTGTTCACCTAACCCCATTAGAATGGGTGAACCCAACACGATTGTCAGACGATGCACTTAAAGGATGGGGACGTTGGTTGGAGAATGAAATCTCTGATTGCATTAATGTGTTAGAACTGAGACCGATTTATCTGGGTTTACACAGCTTAGTGCGCATACCTAAATTTCATGTTCGGGTGTTAACAGATAACACTACAGATATGGCTTACATTTGTAATATGGGGGGGGACTCGATCCAAACCTTGTAACCAGGTAGCCAAATTAATTTGGAATTGGGCCCAAGAACATGATATATGGTTAACAGTGGCGCGTATTCCAGCAGTAGAATGCGTTAACGGATAGGAAAAGCCACCATTTTCATGACCATTTGGAATGGTCATTGAGTCACAGTATTTTTGAACACATTTGTCTTAAATGGGGAAAGTCACAAGTGGATTTGTTTGCGACACGAAACAACAAAAAGATATCAAAATATGTATCCTGGCACACAGAGCCAAACGCCTGGTGAGTGGATGCCTTTTCTTTGGTTTGGAATAATAAATTTTATTATTTATTCCCACCATTCAGCATTATCAGCAGAGTGGCCAGAAAGATCAGAATGGATCGCTCACATGCAATTCTAGTAGTACCGGAATGGGACACACAGCCATGGCTGGCGGCAGTGGCATTGGGAGCGAGAGACAAGCTCAGGTTCCCACGAGCAAGGAAAAGTTGACAACATCAAGGGCCACTCACAACACACGGAGACATGTCAACGACACCCCTGTTGGCATTCCTTTTCTGAACAAACTTTTGGAGCAATTTGGCCTCGACAAAATTACACAACAAAGGCTAATTTCACACGCCTGGAGGAAAGGCACAGTAAAATTGTATACAAGTTATTTAAAGAAATGGGGACTTCATTGTTTGATTAAGAAAGTGAAGCCATTAAAGCCTACAAGAGCTCAGGTTGTCCGGTTTCTAAGTATGCTAGAAGATGAAGGATTAGGATTTGGTGCAATTAATGCAGCAAGATGTGCACTGTCAATAATTCTACCAAGAATAGATGGACAAATGGTTGGGAAACACCAAGTTGTACACTGGTTTTTAAGGTCGGTTTATGAGAGAAACCCACCAAAACCAAAATACAACAGATTTTGGGACGTGTCAGTTGTATTCAAGCTTTTTAAGTCATCGCCTAGTAATAAACATTTATCTATTAAAGAACTAGGATTTAAATTAGCAGTCCTATTACTGCTAGTGATGGGCCATAGAGGTCAAACAATAGTGGCTTTGTCTTTAAATGGACTAGAGATAGACAGCAAGGAGGCAACGTTCGATTTAGACCGATTACTAAAATCGAACCGCACAGGGCACCCACTGTCCACGGTGCATGTGAATAGTTTTCCTGAGGATCGACGTATCTGTGTAGTGTCGGCTATTATGGATTAAATATCCAAGACAAGAGGAATAAGGAATTCCAGACAGCCGTTGATTAGCTTATTAAGCCGCATAAGGCTATCTCGAGAGACACACTCGGAAGATGGACCATTAAGGCGCTTAAGGAGGCAGGCGTCAATACTGGACCTTATACATCCCATTCAACGAGACAACTAGGAATCTCAGTAAAGAGAATCCTGGCCCATGCAGGCTGGAAGACGGCTAGATCATTTGCAAAACATTCCAACAAATGACTAGAGAAGTCAAGTGGCCTAGCGACTCGCTTACTCGCCAACTAACAAGACGGGTGAGAAATAAAAATTGTTTATGTTTTGATACTAAACATGTCATGTAATAAAATAAGAATAAGAAAGGATAAAAATGAGATTACGTAAAAGTCTCCCTGGGCTACCACTAGCCAGAGGCTTAGTACCGAGGTAAAATAGTATAGTTATACAAATCTTACCTGGGTACAGATGATGGATAACTCTTGTTTTCCCTAGGTACAAGCCTCGGATAGTCGTGGGCTAGGGCCCGCCCACCCAACCCTGCCACGACTATTACGCTTGCTTGTGCCAAAACGAAGACATAAAAGTATCCATACAAGCTTAAGATCATTTTTATCCAAAATAAGTAGGTAAAGATTGCTGGACCCGGATGTGCTTCCTTCTCCCTAGCCAGTCTCATATATATATAAGACTGTCTCAAAAGGTGCTAAGCAATATGGGACCAGATTTGGTCAATTATAACGATCAACATACTATCTGCTAATGCATCTGCTTAGGATAAACTGATTTGTTTTTTACGTGGTGTTTCATAATCCCAATAGAATACATATTGATTTGAAGCAAATGTCCTTGTTTTTTCAGTGTAACCATTTCTAGCTGTTTTGTGTCAATCATTACAATGGACATTTATACTTATACTTTTCATATTCATGTTCAGATTTGATGAAAGAAATAAGGGAAATAAAATAAACTGTGTGCAACTTTGGTCCTTTTACTTATGAAGTGTTTATGTACCATTTTACAGTCAGCCATTTGTAACATGACATATGGGATGTGGTTGAATCCTTATTAACATCTTTTATTGCATTGATATATCAAACAAAACAGTTCCCAAATCAAAAAGGAAGTATTTATTACCATGTATGCATGCTTAAATTTAAAAAAAAAAATTGATATCTTCAGATATAGATATGTAGAGATGATTTCACAATTGCTCATACGTGTATGATTTCAGAATGACACTAAATTGTAACATGAATTTGCTTTCCATAGGAGGCGGGTGTTACAACTGGCGATGTAAACACTATTCAATTGCTTCACCTTCTTAACAGTGGCAAGCTGATTGAAGCACAGCAATTCCGTAAGTACTCCTGGCTTTGTTGTTAACATAGTTTTACTTAGCTGAATAATTCAATTTCTGATTATACCATGTCACATGATATTTCAGATGAATATATTTTTGACAAATTCCTATTAGTTACTTTTGTGAAATTGTTTCCCCTCCATTACATACTTTTGGGTAGATTGTGCGGTATCAAAATGTTATGCGTCTCCTTCAAAATGTTGAATCTGGTGGCCAACATTTTGTTTGAATCCTGGTTGGACTACTGACCTGTTCTAAATAAAGCCGTCCTGATATGACCTTAGATGTTGCCAGGACGTAAAACTCCCAACAACCAATCTAAATAAATAAATACGTGAATGTATGTTGATAATTCTGAAGCATTTTGCGTGTTACTAAGAGTCCATTTTCTTCTCTCTCTCCCCCCCCCCCCCCCCCCCCCCCCCCCCCCCCCCCCCCATTTCTAGTTGACAGTGACTTGGAGGTAACTTTTCACACGGACGCCATAAGACGAGCTTTTATATCTGCCGCCAGGGTAAACTCTGATCCAACGGCCATCAGTAAGGTAAGGATCAGAGGGGCGGGCCACCATCAGGGCCCGTATGCATGACATGGTGTTAGCTTACACTCGGTGTGTTTGCACTACTTGCGTACTGACTTTTCGCCGCTAACCTAGAAATCCCCGCCAAAACCAGTTTTGGCTCGCTAACACCACGTCATGCATACGGCCCCTGGGGTCAACTAATCCTAATCTCATATAACCGCTTAGTTTTCCCACGGGTGGCGCCACCATAAAAATAAACACACCAAAAAATGTTCTATGTATACTGGCTTCTACATCACTTCCAATTCTTTAGATTTGATTATACATCTTTAACTTAGGTGCAGCCATTAAACATTTATCGCAGTACTATACTTGAAAATGAGTAAACAAAAGCCTCTTCCCGACATTTTGGTGTGGACAAATAATTTTCAATTTTCACTTGAAAATATATATCTACATTGTTAACCATTTAAGATTAAACTTACTTCAAGCTGAAGAAAAGTAAATTATTATGATCATTCTAATATATTTATATAAAAAAGAATATGACACCTGGCTTGATAGGACCTTAGATGTTGCTAGACGCAACCCCACACCCCCTAACAAATAAGCAAACAGTTTGTGATTTATAGTTTCAATGTATAGTATTTCAACATACACTATTTAATGTTAATGCTGTTTATTCGGGTAAAGTGCAGCTTGTTAGCAATTTGTACTTTGCACTCCAGGTGGCAGCACAACTTGAAATGAGGAGTACTGATGGGAGAGGTTTCTTCGGCGGGATAGTGCTGAACAGTGTGCTCTCTATGAGATCCATTCCCAAGCAGGTCAAGATAGATACAGCACAGGCATGGCTCGATCAGGTAAACTAGTTTGATTTGATTATACTTAAATTGAGTCCTCACCCACCACAACTGCCCTTTAATAATTCAATCCGTTTTCACTGAAAGAAAGTTATTTTATTGTCTATGTCACTTCAGAAATTACTTTTTTTTTAAACCCAAAAAGGTTCGAATCCCAGCCGCGTCACACCAATGACTTATAAAATTTATACTTGTCACTACCTAGCTTGGTGCTCGCCATTAATAGGATAGGACAAGGACTGGTTAGCGCAATGTCAAGATAATGTGACTGTGTAGGATATCAGGTCATGTGCCGGCATCCTGGTCTCCCACTGGGGCAGAACTGTAAAGCACACAACCAGGGCTTTATCCGGCACTTAGAGTGCGGAAGATTGGGAGTTCGATTCTCAGTCGAGTCAAATAAATGACTTGAAAAATTGATACTTGTCGCTTCCTAGCCTGGTGCTCAACATTAATAGGATAGGGCAAGGACTGGCTAGCTCAGTGTCAGGATAATGTGACTGAGTGCGCTATCAGGTCATGGTGCAGCACTATAAAGTCGCCATGGGTTTGCACTGTCACAAGTCGGTACCCGTCCTGATATGACCTTAGATGTTGCTCGGATGTAAAACCCCAACAGACAAATAAAACAAACAGGTCTTTCAATCACACTAATTCATTTGTTTTAATAGACATGGGACTGAAGGAGGAAGGGACAAATACCGAACTAAATGGCACACTTTTCTTCAATTCTTCAGCATATATATGCTTGTATGTTTTGATATTTTCAGTCGGTACCTATCAACTCTTTATCGATGGAAGTAGCAAAGAATTTACTGCTTGTGGCTGGCGCACCCGACTCCCTTCTACAGGTAAACTTGGTGTCCTCTGGTGTTTTACTCGTTTTATGTGCGGTACTATTGTAATCATAATTACCCTTTTAAATTAATTCTTTTATTCAGAATATGATTCTGATGGTAGTTCATCATTGCGGGGACGTCATGTGGTATTATTATATCGCAGTCCCTTTAAAAGACCAGGCGCAGTGGCCGAATCAGTAGAGCTTGGGCCTCGCATGCTGAAGGTTGCTAGTTCGGTTCCCTGTCGAGTCAAAGCAATGACTTATAAAATTGATACTTGTCGCTTCCTAGCCTGGCGGTCGGCATTAATAGGATATGGCAAGGACTGGTTCGCTCAGTGTCAGGATAATTTGACTGAGTGTGATATCAGGTCATGGTGCAAGTATCCTGATTTCCCAGTGGGGCATAAGTGCGCACTGTCATAAGTTGGTACCTGTCCTGATATGACCCTAGATGTTGCAGGACGTAAAACTGATGCCCTATCTTTTTTATTTAATTGAAAAGAGAATTCTCTAAAGTTGCATAGTCCGATGGGTTTGAGTAGTTTCTGCTAAAGATAAATATAATATATTCGGTTGGTTGTTTTAATCGACCTTCGTTTGAAGTCACTTTTATTGTTAATGGTTGACTTTGGAGATATTTGAAGCGAAAACATGAAAATTATAATTCTGACATACATGTCAAAATTCTGATAATATAGGCTTCAGTAGGAACAGGTTCAATAGACAATAAACCACAAATTGATAACATCATTTCAACATACACAACAAATTCAAACTAGATTTGATTGATTACAGTTAAGCAAACAAGTGTATGTCTTGCAAGAAAAAAGTTGATAAATAAAATTGAAAAAGAAGTTTGGGTAAATCAATGGTGTCCATGTGTAAATTTGAACTTTAGCACAAAATCACACAAGCATACTTTTGATACGTTTTGTGGGATAGATCCATGTAGTATTGCTAACATACTGAACACGCAAAGGCAACAATAACCATTTGACTTGCTATCAAATCAACCAGGAGTTGACGAATGCAGCCGTCCCTGGCAGTATGCGGGCCATGGAGTCTAGGGAGGTACGAACAATGTCTGTGAATAAACTTGAAGCTGAACTAAAGACCCGGAGACCCACTGACCGAGATGTGAACACCATCCGCAAACACCTACTGTCCAAGTACTGCTTAGCCGGGGTAAGCGTGTGATGGGGTGGCTGAATTAGTTGAGCGCTCACTTTCCGTAATGCAAATTGATTGTGTAAAACTGATGGTTAAATAATATAAAGTGTGCACTCACAACAGTCATTCAAGATCTTCAAATGACCTCATACCCCGACCTCACAAAGTCACAGCGTAATCTGAGTATCCCTACTAACACTAGCACAGATGGGAGGTAATATACCCAGATGTCGCAAACGTAGCACCAAAAAGACAAACTAACATAATTAAGGCTAGCCACTAATAGCTAAGATGACAAGGCAACTACCAAATTGAGACTATTGGACGTAAAAGAACAATAAACAAACAAATTTTGCTGGTGTGGTGTGTGCAGTGTTTTATGTTGCGTGCCTCTGCTCTTACACTCCAAAGGATGTGAAGAACGCTGATGCGCTGAGGGCCAGCCTGGAGGAGAAGGACTTTGTTTTCGACCCACCCACCCTGCGCCAACTCAGCCAGCTCGCCGCGGTCCACAAGAAGGACCTCAGCGAGGCCCTCATGTACAAGCAGCGCATGTAGGCACACGCTCTTGTTTCCATCTTCTTGCCACTCTACAGGGTTCGTACGGGTCCTTGAAAACCTAGAAAGTCCTGGAATTTGATAATACAGGACTTACCAGGTGTGGAAATTCCTGGAATCTGTTGGAAAATCCTGGAAAATGGAAAAATCATGGCCATATATTTTTTTTAAGCCTATATTCGCTGGCATACCCAACCTTTAACCAGTCATGTTTTGTATTTAAAGTGATTTTTGTGGGTTTGTTATCATGCCTCTTGATTTATATATTACAACTATACATCTGTCCTGATATGACCTTAGATTTTGCTAGGATGTAAACTCCAACAACCAACCAAAACTATACATACATTCATTGTTATTCTTTATGCATATTTATACTTGATATCTTACACAGGGAATCGACTATGCATATGGCCGTGTTTCAGGGTACTTTAATTTAATAAACGTCTTAAAAACGTTCAGAAATTTTTCATGGAAGGTTCTGGAATTTGATATATCAAATGGGTATGAACCCTGGATTCATTTATCCATCACCCCCACATCCTCCCAAGTGTATTTTTACAAATAGATTAACATGTATGAATAGATGGCGTGACTGAGTGGGTCTAGCTATACCCGCTTCCCATGAAGGAAGTCGCACTATCAATCCCCATCGGAGTCACACCTAACCACTTTCAAAATGAAAACCTTGTCGACACCTAGCCCGGTGTGTCGCATTACTAAAACTGGTTGGCTCAGTGTCAGGAAAAAGTTGCTTACTTAGATATCAGGCAATGTTACCAGTAACATGGTATGGTGTAGTAGTATGCACTGACCTCTCAATCAAAGATAGGCATAGCCAGGTAGGTGTGAATTAGGTGATTGGATCAGGGAGCCTAGGTGGTGTAATGCTTAGAACATTCGCCCTAGAATGGCAAGAAGTGTGGGTTCGAATCCTGCTCTCGGTGTAATATTTCCGATGTCTATCACCACCATGACAGTATCCTCTCCCTCATGTGCTATAAAAAAAACTATTATGATTGCACACTGCCGTAAGTCAATCCCAGTCATGATATGACTTTAGTTATTCTTCTTCTTCGCCTGTTGTGGCGTCAGCACCCACCCACACAAACACCTCCTCAGCCGTGTCGTAGATGAACGTGTCGCCTACAACTTTGGGGCATAGGCCACGAACAAGTTTTCCCGGTACTGGGCCTTGAGTTTCTTGTTTGTGATTCTGTAACATTGTTATTTTTTCCGGGGTGGGGTTGTTGGCCCCACGCCCAACCCCCAACCTGGAGAATCAGTTGCTGCTCTTAGTCTGTCCTCGACCATGAGTCCTGCCCGGCTTGGTTAAACCTGCCAGGGGGCTAGCACCCGCCGGTATAGCTCTCATGGTCACGGAGGCACACAAGCCTCCCCTCCACGACAAGGTAGCAACACATTGGGGGGACTTTAGTTATTGCTAGGACATAAAGCCCCAATACCCTAAACATTAAGCATTTTGCAAACTGTCGCTTATTCATACTTTCCACAAATATCTTGATTCTTTATCATAAATTATCTAGGAATGCGCACTGTCATAAGTCGGATAAACAACTTGGAACCAGCAGTGATATTTTCCAACCCATTGTTTCTTTGTACATTATTTTAGGTTTTAACGAAGCCGTTCACTATCAAAAGGAAGCAGAATTTGATAGCTAAATCAAATTAATGCATGATATAACATGGATGAGAATTTTCCGCTGATCAGCGATTTTCCGACTTTTGGGGGTTGATTTTAACACTTGTCGGTATTATTCTAAATCCGTTAAGAAAATAAAATGGCGGGTGGGTACGGGGATCCCCAGCATTGCTCACATGTGACATGTGGTCCTATACACAGGGATGAGAATTTCCCGCCGATCGGCCGTTTCCCGACTTTTGGGCAGTGCTGTGACCTGTTCTCAATCCGGAATATAATCAAATCATCATCTTCTTCCTCCAGGGAGGCTAACGATCCAGAGTTCCACCAATACCGGCAGCTGGTGTTGAACATTGCCACTCTACAGGCAAATAAAGGGCTGTTTAACGGTAACAACTTTATGATCTGTATTCTATACTTAACTCACAACTACTCGATCTTCAATATTTTACCAACAAGTTAGTTTTTAGCTTACACTGAAATAGTTCACTTTGCCATATCTATTGTGAGCTTTTTAACTAAGTGAGTGTCTATATACCCATAATTGATTGTATGCCTTTACATGTAAAAGGGGTGGTTTAAAGAAATTTGTTTAAAAAAAGCAGTTCTCGTCGTGAATATGGCCTATGCTGCCGACACGGCATAAAGCAACCACAAATCAATCAATCAATCAGTTTGTTCAGACGTTATTTAGTTTGGTTTGGAGAGCTTCAAAATCATCTGCTGTGCCCAACGATACTTGCTGTTAAAGGATTGATGATCATGGTCATGGTCATGGTCATGATCATGATGAGGTGCTCAGATAGTGCAAGAAGTGGAATGAGGAAGGCACAGTAGCGGCATTGCTGTACAAGACAATAAACCACAAACTAATTTCTAAAGCTGTTCAGCATTGAAAAGGAAGTTCTATCATGCTATGGAATAGGATAAATAAACCCTCTATAAAAAAAACCACCCCAAAACAAGAAAAAAAACCCAAAACAATCTGTTTCAGACGCGATGGAGACGCTGGTGGCATACGGGAAGCTACATAGCGAGGTGGACATGTCGCAGCGGACGGAGAGCTACAAGTACATATTCCTGTCGGAAGCGGGCGTGCTGCTGAGTGCGTTCCGCGCAGGCGCGTCACCCGCCGACGTGCGCAGCCTGGTAGACGTGCTGTTCAAGTACTCCTTCACCATGCCCGGCATGTACAGCGCGCTCGTCGAGGTCGTCAAAGCCTACATTGCCAAGTGCGTGCTTCCTCTCTCTTCACACTTCCACTTCCACTTATTCTTATTCTTAACCTTACCCTTACCCTTACCCCTACGCTTACCCTTACCCTTACCCCTACCCTTACCCATACACTCTTCATCTCCTTTCTCTCTGCTCTCTTCCTTCTCCGTCCTCATCCTCTCCCATCCTCCTGCCATATCCCTCTCCTTTTCTCACTCCCTGTCTCCTTTTCTCACTCCCTGTCCCTCCCTCTTCCTCTCCATCTAGCTCCCCCCATCTCCTTCCCCTTTTCGTCTCCATCCCAATATCATCCCTCACTCACTCACGCACTCACTCCCTCACTAACTCACTCACTCAGTCACGCACTCACTCACTCACTCACTCACTCACTCACTCACTCACTCACTCACTCAGTATCTCACTCACTCACTCTGTATCTCACTCACTATTTAATTCATTCATTCATCCATCCATTCATTCACCCACTCATTTATCCATTCCCCACTCCCCGACGTTTTAATCCACTGTATGAAACACCAGTATCTAATAATATATTAACCTCTAAATTAATGAGTAAGCGGCTAACAAAAAAAATACAACAAAAAGACCTCCCAACCCCCCACCAAAAACAAAGGCACTACTATAAAAGCCAAAGCTCCCTTACTGAGTTTCAGCGCGTTGACGTGTGAATGCTTGTGTCCCTAGGGGAGACATGGATGGTATGATGGATGTTCTCAAGTCCTACTACCACGAGTTCGAACGCATACCCATCTTCCAGGATGTCTTCCGCTTACTCATCACCCAGAAGGATGCTCAGAAGCTGGAGCAAGGTACGCCATGAGGTCACACGTCATTACCGTGACACATCTCATATCTCTACCTCTGATGCTCCCTTATACTCGAACTCGGGTCGAGTCAAACCAATTACTTAAAAATTTATAGTTTTCGCCTCCTAGGCAGGCACTCGGCATTACTAGGATGTGGCAAGGACTGGTTTGTTCAGTGACAGGATAATGTGACTGAGTGATATATAAGGTCATGGTGCCAGCGGCGTGGTCTCCCAGGGGGGCAGCACTATAAAGTTGCATGAGTGTGCACTGTCACAAGTCTGTACCCGTCCTGATATGACCTTAGATGTTGCTAGGATGTAAAACCCCAACCAAACAAACCATCTCTGTCAGGGTGTAAAATACCCTAATCTTCTACTTTTTACTCTATTGTAGCCCCAAAATCAGAATCAATACACTTGAGACAACTTACGTGAAGAAGTGTGATGGTCGGTCACTGAGAGGAGGTGCAAATGATATTTGTCGCTACCTAGCCTGGCGTTCGGCATTACTAGGATAGGGCAAGGAGCAGTGGAACGAAGATCAATTGTCCGTGGTTGAAAATTCCCCTGCCAGGGTTTTTGGGGGGCTTGAGGCTTTGTCTCTGGCTCCTTCAAGAACCTTTAAACAAAAAACTGACCCCAACAATTTTACAGTAACGAGTCACACCCTCAGGAAATTTAGGGGTATATAATTTTACCCTCTTGCAGAAAACCTGCCTACTTAATCAACTATTAATGTGGACAAAAAAAAAAGGATTCGCTGAAAAATATCAACATTTTATTAAATGATAAATGTACTTGACTGACTGCCCCACTCCCCCCAGTCGTATGCTTTGTATGACCGTGAAAATGTTGAAAACTTTGGATGACCCCTAAACTACCCCGCTGTAGCTTTCCGCTATTTTGCTGCTGTCAGGAGATCACTGTCTATTCTAGTCTATTCATTTATAATGTGGTTGTGACTTCAGTGGTCGACATGGTGACCAACATCCAGGGTTCCGTGGACGTCTTGCTAAAGCTGGCAATAGCTTGCATTGACTGTCAGCAGACAAGCAAAGCCGCCAAGATCATGGCAGTGAGTTTTTTTTCTCAATATTTCTCTCGCTTACCCCTCTCTCGCCCACCCCTCGCTTTCTTTTCTTTTCTTTCTGTTCTCTCTTTCGTTCTTTTCTTTTTTTCTCTCTCTCTTTCGTTCTTTTCGTTCTTTCTTTCCTTCCTTCCTTTCTCTCGTTCTTTCCTTCCTTTCCTTTCTTTCCTTTCTTTCTTCCCTTCCTTCCTCCACCCCTCCCTCCCTCTCGCCTCTTTTTCTTTCTTTCCTTTCTTTCTTTCTTTCTTTCTTTCTTTCTTTCTTTCTTTCTTTCTCTTTTCTTTCTTTACCAATCATGGAATCTTAGAGCAAGCCATTGCAGTTTTCCCTATGTATAGTGCAATTTGACCCAAATAGCAATTCACCGATCCCACACTCTCGAGGTGCAAGTAACCTTGCTTTCGAATGGAATCAAGATGACTGCTGAGTGATCTGCGATTGTACTAAATTCCCGATGAATCATTAGAGGTGCAGATACATCCACCACTGCAGCTGTAATTACTAGCAAACTTATCCAACGCAATGCTGAGAGATCTGCAATTGCTTTTTATTTTTGCCATCCATGTTAGGGAGATCAAGAGTTCGGTTCCTGGTCAAGTCAAACCAATGACTTATAAAATTGATACTTGTCACTACCTAGACTGGCGTTCGGCAATAATAGGATAGGGCAAGGACTGGTTGGCTTAGTGTCAGGATAATTTGACTGAGTGGGATATTGGGTCATGGTGCCAGTGGCCTGGCCTCCCAGTTGGGCAGCACTATAAAGTTGCCATGAGTGTGCACTGTCACAAGTCAGTACCTGTCCTGATATGACCTTACATGTTGCCAGGACATAAAACTCCAACAACCAACCAACCTATTTCTCATGTTCCTCTGTGCTGAACAGACACCGGGGCTGCGTGCAAACATGGCTGTCCTGAAGGGTGGCATCGATGAATACGTTCGAACAGGAAAAGTAAGTCCTCATTCTTTGCTTTGAATTCAACATGTCCAAAATTAAAAAAGAAAAAGATGGAAAAAGATTTATTTACATATTTTGACAGAACATTTTATTTGATATAACTTCTGTAACTATTATGTAATATGAAAGTGTTTACACACACACACGCGTGCGCGCACCCCCCCCCCCCCCCACACACACACAAAACAAAACAAACAACGAACAACAAACATTTATTTATATTAGCATAATTACCTTATCCAACACTGTCACCGCTGGTGGCATCTTTCTACCTATGTCAGTCACGGCGGGTAAAAATTCCCACCAGATTTACTTATTGGGGAGACTATATCAATTGTAACTAGTAGTCAAATTTCAAGTTTTATGGTTACCAGATGCGGTGACCGAATTAGTATAAATGCTGGCTTTCTGTGTGAAAGGTCAGGAATTCAAATCTTGACCGGGTCAAACCAATGACTTTTAAAATTGATACTTGTCGCTTCCTAGCCTGGGACTTGACATTAATTTGGGAGATATCTGAAATGACAGTTGCTAAATTAATTAGCTCAATATCATGAGAATATGACTGAGTAGATCCTGGTGCTGGTAACCTGGTCTCAGAGTGCTGTCCCACTGAGAAATCAAGCCTCCAGCACCATGGTCCGATATCCTACTCAGTCAGATTATCCTGACACTGAACTAACCAGTCCCTGTCCTATCCTATTAATGCTGAGTGCCAAGCTAGGAAGCGACATGTATCATTTTTGTAAGTCATTGGATAGACTCCAGTCTCCATAATATAGGACGTCCCTCTGATTTCTAGTTTTATATAGATCAGCTGATTTCTAGTCTTTTCATCGCCGTGATGACCTGAGATGTTGCCAGGATGTAAAACTCCAACAAACAAACCAACATTATATCGCCGTGAATGTGGTCTTTGCTTCCAGCTCGGCGTTAGACCATCACCAATCAGTCAATTTAGTTTCATATGTTTGATATAGTGAATTTGATCATTTGTTGTTCATTTAATGCCTTTATCTTGACATTAATTTTTTTTTGTTCACCTTAGGAAAGGGAGCTGCGGGATTTAATAGATGTCACCAAGGATCTCTTCGGTGTAGATCGCGAGGAAATGCTATTTGGTATCGTCAAGTTGTATGGTGAGTGTGTCCTTTTGTATTCATATGCATTTGAGATCCCTTCCTGATATAACCTTTGATGTTGCTAGTACGTAAAACCCCAACAAAGAAGCAGAATCCCAACCCCACTTCCACCTCCATGCCGTGTTTACAATTTAATTATCCGATAGTTTTGAGTTTTTGTCATTTATAATCTACATTAGTTTGAAGTAATCTTTACTTTATAGCATTAATTTTGGAGATATCTGAAATGACAGTTGCTAAATTAATTTTGGCATGCACGGCAAATTGCCGTTCATAGGCTTCAGCAGACAGGTTCTATTAAACTGACTTAGTATTCCTTCTGTACAGACAAACTGTTCAATGAGTGCACCAATATCTAAGTTGGATATGTAGGACCAAGTCTAGCCTGCATGCTTTACACCTGTGTGCTTTATACGTGTGTTTTACACCTGCGTGATTTACACTTGCATACATTAGACCTGCATGTTTTACACCTGCATGCTTTACACCTGCTTGCTTTACACTTGGATGCTTTACACTTGTATGATTTACACCTGCATGCTTTACACTTGTGTGCTTTACACTTGTGTGCTTTACACTTGTGTGCTTTACACTTGTGTGCTTTACACATGCGTGTTTTACACATGTGTGCTTTACACCTGCATGCCTTACACCTGCATGCTTTAAACTTGCATGATTTACACCTGCATGCTTTATAAATGTGTGCTTTACACATGAACTCTGCTCCTTATTTACTCCGCTCTTCATCATTTTATCCTTGTTCTTTATATATCTATCCTTTACACCTGCATGCCTCATAAATGTGTGCTTTACACATGCATGCTTTATAGATGTGTGCTTTATACATGTGTGCTTTACACCTGTATGCCTTACACATGTGTGCTTTACACCTGCATGCTTTATAAATGTGTGCTTTATACATGTGTGCTTTACACATGCATGCTTTACACTTGCATGCTTTACACCTGCATGCTTTTCAATGTGTGCTTTACACATGCGTACTTTATACATGTGTGCTTTACACCTGCATGCTTTATATATGTGTGCTTTACACCTGCATGCCTTACACCTGTATGCTTTACACTTGCCAGGTGCCCAGAAAAGCGCGGAGGGCTGCCAGTCGGCCCTTGACTTTTACGATGAACAGAACGTGGTGCCTGCCCCACGCACCCTGCGTTACATTGCCAACGTGTTTAACTCGCAAGGCAAGGAGGTCCACTTCGAAGTGCCCGCTGTGGTCTCCAGGGAGAAGAAGGAAGACAAGAAGAGTATGAAGCAACAACAAGCAGTAGGTTCAGGTTCTTACTGTCTGACTGTGCTGACCAAACGGGGTGGACGAATCAGTTAGATCACGTGCTTCCAGTGTCGAAGGTCGGGAGTTCGAATCCCAGCCGAGTCAAACCAATGGCTGACAAAATTTGATATTTGTCGCTACCTGTCATGGTGCTGACGGCCTGGTCTCCCAAGTGGGGAAGCACTATAAAGTCACCATGAGTGTATGCTGTCACAAGTCGGTACCCATACTGATATGACCTTAGATGTTGCCAGGACGTAAAACCCCAACAACCAACCACACTCAGCCACCAAAATTCTGCAAATTGTAAAACGTATCCTACTAGATTATATATTAGGATTATTTGTTGCTAAAAAACCCCCAAATTATCAACTTCAGGTACGTTTGTGCTAGCCACCGTTCCACTAAAACACCCTCCAGTCAGCGAGGTGGATGACCTTTGACACTCTCAGAGCCTCGATTTCAGACCGTGATCCCCGTCCCTGTAAGTAACGAGGTGGAGGAACGCGCTGTCATAGCGGCCCAGTATGGTGACCTGGATGACCTACTTCTTATCATGAACAGGTGAGTGGTACTGGCACTATTCTATTGTGTCTTACTGAAAGGCTCTGTTTAAAACACACTTAGGGCACCGCCTGCATTAAAGTTGCATACTCCAATGGTTTTGAGTTTCTGTCATTTTCTGGGATTACATATTAGGTTCATCGCTGTAATCTACCTTACTTTAGTTTGAAGTAACTTTTATTTTAAATGGCTATCTTTTGAGATATTTGAAGTGCAAACATGCAAAATTAATTTTGGCAAGCATGCCAAAACTCTGACACTATAGGCTTCTGCAGTAACAGATTCTATTAAATTGCCTCAGTATTCCCTTCTATGTGGTGACATGTTTAATAAGTGTGCCAGTATCAAAATTCTGATATGTACAATCGAATCTAGATAATTGTTTTGGTTTTGAAAATTTGATGTTTTCTATCGGAATACTCAACGTTAATGCACGTTAATGAACGGCTCCTGCATTAAAACAAATAAAATAAAATAAATCTGGAGGATTTTCTTCCTTTTTTTTGGTCATATGAGTCGATCATTTCCCCTAATAATGCTTACATTTCTATATATATTCTATATATATTTTGATATGCTTAAATTTCTATATATATTTGGGGGTGGGTCAAATTCACTTAACGAAGCAACAAGATCGACACAGTAATATGAGTTTATTTAATTAATAATTGAAAAAACAAGTCCGTAACTTCAAGGAAATTGAGCAGTAATTGGCACGTCGGCGACAGGGCCTCAATCTTAAACTAGTAACAATGGCTTTATCTGTAATGGATAACGACCAGTATAGGTCCAATAACAGGGGCTGTATGTATGAACAAGTTTTTACCGGCTCCGGTGTTAAGAGCCACCACTGGGGTATCTAACACCGAGGTGCCAAAATGGATCACGGGGTATGTATGGGGCCAAAGCGTGGTCAGGTTAACTAACATGAGTTATTTATAGATTTGGGGTATCCCACTGAGCCTGTTCCCGGCGACCACCGCTATTTGCCTCTTTAGTCTGGCAGTGTCAGTGGCTACGCGTACGTACGCTGTGCATGTTTTGGGTTTACTTTGACCGAATTTCACTTATTGAGTATGTTATTCTGTTAAATAAACATGATTTCAACCCCCGAGTGAATATTCATGATTCTAAATAGCAGAATTAGATCGTTGCAGTGAATAGATTTGTGCCTTTTGTTTACATTCAACAATATGAAAATCGCCGCTGATGTAGCGGCGGCGTTAATATCGCTTCGATTTTGGGTTTAATTTTACCAAATTTCACTTTTTGAGTATGTTATTCTGTTAAATATGATTTCAACCACCTAACACCGCCCTTAAACTTGCTACATAGTGGTGTTAGCCTACCCGATCTTAAACTTGGTGTTTGCGTAACACCGCTCCTTGCATACTAACTTTTCGCCGCTAACCTAGAAATCCCCGCCAAAACCAGTTTTGGCTCGCTAACACCGCGTCATGCATACAGCCCCAGTAGTACATATGTAGAAGTCATAGTTGAATAGAATGCTCAGAATAGTGAATGACAAAAACAGTAGATAGAAACTCTTATGACTTAAATGCTAAATTCAAATCGGATACACACAACAGTAAATAGACAGGACAACGCTCAACCCCAGGGTGGGTGGGTGGGTGGGAGAGTGAACCTGCTAGCTTGACCTCCGGGCGAGAAGTGAGGCACCATGTGCTAATCGGTTCAGCAGGAAAGCAATAGGTTCTAGTGCGGATCGACGCAGTGGAGTGCGATACACCCGATGCCTCGTAAGCAAATTACCCATGTTAGCGAGGCCAACATGTATTATGTTGTGCATGCCAAAATTTATGCTGCATTTTTTCACTTAAAAAACATTTATGATGCAAGTTGATTCAAATTAAAATGTAACAACATGACTATGAGGCACCTTTCTTTTCAATGGTTCAGCAATAAAACTGGAACAAAGTCGATATCCACGGAAATTCTCTGCACTATCGCCAGGAAGCTATACAAGAATCGTGATGGAATAAGTAAGTTTGGTTCTAATTATTTTTATTGCTGACAAAACTAACACTTTTTTCTTTCTAATAGTCACATTTTTGATAATACTATAGTCATCTTCAGTGGAGCGTTGCAGTGACCTGCTACCCACATTAGTTCTTGCGGCTGCCATCAGAGGGCAGGTTCATGATGGAAATATTTGTTACCACTCGTCAGAGGGCAGGTTGGTGGTGGAAATCATCTTTTTCCACAATGTGCTACTATATACATTAGTTCTTGCGATTGCCGTCAGAGGGCAGGCTAGTGGTGGAAATATCTATAAGACCTTTTCCATTGAGCATGCTGTATGGTGAGCTTCTACCCACAACATTAATTCTTCCAATCATCAGAGTGCAGGTTGGTGGTGGAAATCATCTATAACACTTTTTCCACAGAGTATGTTGCACAATGAGCTGCTGTAGACAACATTAGTTCTTGCCATTGCTGTCAGAGGGCGGGATGTTGGTGGAAATCCTCTGTAAGACCTTTTTCATCAAGCATGTTGCAGGGTGAGTTTCTACCCATGGGGAGATTCTACCCTTCGCAGGTGTGCGCCACTAAATATGTGAGATGAATTGAAAATGTTTCGGTCATGTTAATATATTGTATGTTTTCTTCTTTGTGATGAATTTATTTGCTCTACTCATAACGGATAAGCGGATTAACACTTGTTTTCACCGCTGGGCTGCACTAGTCCATTTTGATTCAAATCTTTTAAAGTTTGTTTTAGTAATAGTAATTGATATTGTACATGATTGAAATTTCCCCTGCTTAAACAACAAATGTAATAACAAAATATAACAATTTTAAAGTACAATTGACAAATTCTAGTACTCCTTCCACCAAAGTGGTGAAAGAAAGACAATCAACAGAAAATTACCCAGAAATCAGCTCTTTCTAGATTTGTGCCTCTTTGATGCTTTGGTGTGAGCTAAGCGTTTTGATTTCTTCCAGCTTTCAATAAGTTTCTGGCTTCGCTGAAGGAGGAGCAGTTGTGGAGCATTGCAAATGATGCCAACTCGAATAAGGTTATGACAAACCGAGCAAAGAGGGAGCTGCTCATGCAATATGTCATGTAAGCAGGCCATATGTTACCTACCGCCACACATACGTAAACACACACACGCCTAAGTCAGGCATGTGATTTCTCCGGTTTTAACCGGAATTCCGTTTTTTTTTATGGCCGCTGAAACCGGAATTTTTTGTTCTTTTCAGGCCGTCGAAACACCTCTAAAATACACTATTTGCATCCCTTTTGCGACTCAGTGGAATGCTGTGTGTCCCCACGATAACCTAAACAAATTTTCAGGGTTTTTTCCCTTCACCCAATCACATGCCTGCTAAATACACACCTAAACACACTAGTGCATATAAGTACATATGCACCTAAATACACTCACATACCTAAGTGCACACACCTAAACACACCTTGCCCCTAAACATTCACATACCTAAGTCTCAAGCACCTAAACACACACATGCACCTAAATACACATGCACCTAAACACTCACATACATAAGTACACACATCTAAGCATACTCATACCTAAATACACACACACCTAAGCACACTCATACCTAAATACACACACACCTAAACACACTAGCTTGCCTAAATACACATGTACCTAAACACACTCACATATCTAAGTACACACACCTAAACACACACACACACCTAAATACCCACTTAAGCACACACCTAAGTAAACATACACCTAAACACACTCGCCCAACTTAGTACACATGCACCTAAACACACTCGCAAACCTACATACACACCTAAGCACACTTGAACACCTAAATACACACGCACCTAAACACATTCACATATCTGAATACACACACACCTTAAAATTCAACTGTGCACCTAAATACACCATACACACCTAAATACTTAATGTTGCTTGGATATATAGATTCAAATCTAGATAGTTGCCTTGCCTTTGAAAACTTGATGCTTTCATCGGAGTATGCAACTTTAACTAGAACCGACGTCCTACTGCTGGATGGTACGCAAAGTATCCGCTAGGTGTCGCCACCATGGCGTCTGCACGGGGCTTCTTCGCGCATTCTCCGCCAGGGGCCTGCGTGCCACAGTCTCCGCCTTGTTCTACAGATTTATAGCCGGGCATAATTTCATATCCTGTGCATACAGGAAGAAGAACGACAATCCCGAGAAGAAGGCGAGCATTCTGGCTGAGGTGGAAGCCGACCCCGTTCTCCTGCCGATTTACTTCTCCAGCAGAACCTTGCTCAAGGATATCAGGGATGCAGACCCGCAGATTTTCAATAAAGGTATGTCATACTAAAGAACCTAATAATGTAAATGACCAGGCAGGATGGCCGAATGAGTTTGGCATCAATCTCCCACTTTGGTAGATCAGCGGATTTAAATCCACGGGTCCAAACCCTGGTCAAATCAAATCAATGACTTGAAAATGTACACTTGTCGCTTCCTAGCTTGGCGCTCGACATTATTAGGATAGAGCAAGGACTGGTTGGCTCAGTGTCAGGATAATGTGACCGAGTGGGATATCAGGTCATGGTGCCTGGTCTCTCAGTGGGGCAGCACTATAATGTTGCCATTAGTGCACATTGTCACGTCAGTACCTATCCTGATATGACCTTAGATGTTGCCAGGATGTAAAACCTGCCTACCTATTTTTGCATATTTTGTACAGTTTTCAGCCGGAGTATGCCAAGACACAAAATTAAAATTTCATACGCCAAATATAAAAAAAGGAGTGTGACAGGCTGCATTGAATATGTACATCCAGTTTCCCATGGTCTGCAACTGATGGAACGCGAAGAGAAGACTAGGAGAGAAAACGTATGCTTCAAGGTTGAATTCATGAAACAAAAAGACTTAAAAGAATTGCAGTATAATACTATTATAATAAGCTCCTTTCAAACACCCAAGGCTATTATTAATATCCTTGAGTTTTTGAAAGGAGCTTATTATCAAGCATGGAAAGTTTGTTTATGAATATTATGTAATTTGTTATTTTTCACGGTAAATAGCTTTGACAATACTGGGAGCTGCGAGGTCGTGTGCACAGACCTGATGGTGTATGTTTTCTTTTGAACAGTGGTCGGGCTTGTAGACGAGCAGTTGAATAAGTCCATTCAGAATCCAAAGGCGGTGCAGGCTCTGTTTGAGTGCTACCTGGAGAATAAGGATGATACGGATGCTGAGCAGCTCCTGGCGGTGAGTTAGTGTCCATCATTTGTGGGCCTCGATTCGCTCCTTGTGGCTGCTACTCGGCTTCGCGTGGTTGGTACCTGACCACGTGTGGCTGGTACTCAGCAATGTGTGGCTGGTACTTGGCGACGTGTGGCCGGTACTCGGTGACGAGTTGCTGGCGCTTCGAAAACTGACAGTGATTTGATCTGCAAGTTGTGTCTGTTCTTGACACCCAGCAACCACTATTCATGTCAGTCGTGCTTAATGATGTGCAATGGCCAATGCAATCAAGTGTAAAAGTGTAAGGTAGCAGGTCGAAGCCTCAATGTCGGTGTATCGTTTAGGCTTCAAATGCGCAGAATAAGTATGGTTAAACAGTTAATATAATCCATAACAAACTCGGCCACTTACTAGTCTCTTTAGGAATTTCATACTTTATCCGGATTGCATATTTCTATAGTTGATACCGATAGGGGCGCTGGCTTCCCGTGAGGAAGCTCGGGGGTTTCAACATCCTGCAGATACTTGTTGCTACCTAACCTGGCACTCGGCATCACTAGGATAGGGCGAGAACTGGTTAGCTCAGTATCAGGATAATGTGACTGAGTGGGATATTGGGTCATGGCGCCTGTGGCCTGTTATTCCAGTGGGGCAGCACTGTAAAGTCACCGTGAGTGTGTACTGTCACAAGTCAATACTCATCCTCATATGACCTTAGATGTTGCTAGGACAATCTATAGCTGATGGGTATAGGTATATTTTATGATGTGGGTGAGGTGTTTTCTTCTATGCCGTGTGAGTTTGTGGCTTACTGGATTCCATCGTGTCTCCATTGTGTGATTCAGAAACACGTAGAGTTCCAGAAGAGGGTAAGAATGAACTTACCAGCTAAGATATTGAGGGAAGCAGCCAAGGACAGCAAAGACGTGAGTGTCCACCTTCTACTTCTGTCACTTTACTATGTGTCTGTGTCTGTGTGTGTATATGTGTATATATATAATTGGTAATGCATTATTCAGGTATAAGTTGAAATAACATTGGAGGTAGGAGGGTTAATTCCGGACCAATGAAGAGTACCAAGGTTATTCACTGCGGATCGACTACGGTGGCGCCACCACCGGCTCCTTTGATAACTAAACCAACTGATTAGGTCTGACTTCCTTGAATTGTCCTTTTATTTGTATCTTATGTAAGGCCATTCCATCTTACTAGAGACGCGATTAAAGTGGAATGGAATTATTTTTCCCTTGTCAAGACAATTTAGATGTTTTTAATCTGAATTTAACAAAGCAAAGCAATACTGCGTTGTTGTATAGCCAGTGGCAACTATGAGATATGAATTATTGAGTAGTGGTGAGGGTAACTAAAGTAGTAGCTGAACTACCATTCGTGAACCAACTGCTTGGCTTAAAGTTGCATAGTCCGATCAAAACATCAAATTTTCAAAACCAAAACACTTATCTAGATTTTATTCTATATATTCAACTTAGACACTGATGCACTTATTAAGCATTTGTTGCTGCATAGAAGTCAAATAATAGAATCCGTTACTACTGAAGTTTATGGTGTCAGAGTTTTAGCGTGTTTGCCAAAATTATTTTGGCATGTTTTGACATCAAATATCTCCAAACTTAGCCATTTAAAATTAAACTTATTTCAAACTAAAGTAGATTATAACGATTATTATAATATATTTATCTAAGAAAATAGCAGAAACTCAAAAGCATCGGACTATGCAACTTTAATGGGACTGAACAAATTGTTTTACTTAAAATAATTTTTTTTTTTAGGTGCTCCAGATTCCTCGTAATTATATATATAAATAGGGAAATAGATGTATTATTAAAAGAAAGCAAAACAGAAAGCAGGAATATGAATGGGAGGAATATTTTACAACAATTAAGAACAATAGAAGAAACAGAGAAGAGAGGAAATACCTCCCCTCCCACTCCCCACAATCCCCCACCACCACCAACAAATCCAACCACTGATGATTTCATCTTGTTGCTGCGCCCATCTATGTGCTGCCGACAGGATGCTCGGATTCTGTGGCTCCTGAAGTTGGCGAAGGGGATTTCTACACGCAAAACTGCCTCTGTGTATAGCCACCTGGTAGCGCTGCGCATGGATGCCGACCTGCAGGGGGCGCTGCGAGCCGTGACAGATGCGCGCGCAGACGGCTTGGAGTTCACCGACCTGTTCGCACCCACGATGAGAGCGCTGGAGGAGAAGGTGGTCAGCGAGCAGGGCGAGGTGCCGTGGACGGTGAGCAGCTCGAGTCTTTTCGCTTAAAAGTTGCGTAGTCCGATGGTTTTGAGTTTGTGCCATTTTCTGCGATAAATATAATAGGTTGGTAGTTATAATTTACGTTACTTTAGTTTAAAGTAACTTTTTATTTTAAATGGCTAGCTTTTGAGATATTTGAAGTGCAAACATGTCAAATTAATTTGGGCAAACACATCAAGACTCTAGACACCATACGCTTCTGCAGTAACAGGTTTGATTAAATTGACTTGGTATTCCCTTCTATATGGCAACAAATGCTTGATAAGTGCATCAGGAGTGTTCACTTCAAATATGTGCAAAATTAATCATTTCTAATAAAACGTACTCCAAACTAAACCAGTGTAGATTTTGGCAATCAATCTAATATATTAATCAAGCGATCTGGTGAAACTAAATAATCATCGGATTATGCAAATTGAATAATGAGGACTATTCCTCATGGACCAATGAATGGGAGTTTGGATGTATAGCATAATTAATATAGTTCTACAACTATCCTTTGTAGAGAAAAAAAAAAGGAAGACCCCCCCCCCCCTCCCCCGAAATAAGTCACTGACTTATTGCGATAGGCATATGACAAAATAATGTAAAGGGCTGCACTGACCTCCCTCAGTGAAATGCCACGAACACAACTTAGGGGTGGGTAGGTTAATTACATCAGGGCACTAGGTAGCCTAGTGGTTAGGACGCTAGCGCCGGAATGGCGGAGTTGTGGGCTCGAGTCCCGCGCTAGGCGCAATGGTTCCCTCACTTTGCAAAACGCACTTAAACCCGCAACCCCCCACAACAATATATATTTTAAAGAATGGGAAGGAAACGGGGGTGGGGGGTGGGGGGGGAGAAGTTCTGGTATTTAATTATTTTTGTCAGCGTTGGGATTTCATGACATGTGCAGTGATATAAACAGGGTTCACATGGGCCTTGAAAAGTCCTTGAAAACCGAACCAGTCCTTTAAAAATCTTAGAATTTTGAAATATCAGCTGTTGTCCTTGAAAAGTCCTTGAATTTGTTTTTAAAAAATCTTGAATATTTGCAAATATCCTTGAGTTCTTGTTTGAGGTAAAATAAGGTATCGTTTTGAATCGAAGGCAAGGCAGTGAAGTACGCCAACATGAAATAACACTAGAAAGGCTGAAAAAAAAAAAAAGAAACAGCGCACAATTAAAAAAACTAGGTGCAAAAGTACACAAACCCACACGTTCCGAGAATAAGTTGAAACTGAACAGACTGAAAAATCTGAAATAAGCAACTTAGTAGAGACCTAAACTATTTTCAGCTGGTGATAAGGAAACTCTTTTTCTTAAATAGAATGTAAATTGTGTATGCAAAAAGTCCCCAAAAAGTGTCGACTGTCTTTGAAATATTTTCCAAAATATTTGTATGAACCTTGTATAAAGCTCTACTGCCACAAAAGCTGGTTAGAGGCTACTTTGATAGCAATTTTCAATATGTTATCACGTTAAGTGCTGTTTGCTGAATGGCGGGAAAGCCTATTAAGTTATTTATGTATTACACTGCAGAAGCTTTCTCTTGTTATAATTTAGAAATAGAATTTAGAAATTTCACATTGCTGTAGTATTATTAACCTTTATTTAACTTGGAGGAAATCTTTCTTGCACAGCCACCCGGGTTATCACTTGGAGTGGACATTGTGCAATATGTGACAAGCTCCTGATCTTTAGGATGTTCTTTATAGATGCCTGATAGGCCCAAAATGCCATGACAATGGTAGATTAGCTTGGAGAAAGTGTTTAAACTGCATATATTCCAAATGCCTGTGAAACCCCATCTTTCAGATATGTGCACCTCTAAGTGGCTATTCTTTTTCTTCATGTTTCAGCCCGGCTTGTTTGCGAAGAAGTGATTAATCGGGCCATAAATGGCTGCCAAGGTCATTAGAGAATATACCTTTTCCACAGAGCATGCCCAGCGACCCACAACTTTAGTTTTTGCTACTACCACCAAAGAGCGTGTTAGTCGTGGGAAATCCCCGATAAGACATTATACGCGGAGCATGCTGCACAGTGATCTCCTACCCGACAACAGTAGTTCTTGGTACTGCCGTCAGAGGGCAGGTTGGTGTTGAAAATCCTCTACAAGACCTTTTTCCACAGAGCATGCTGCTAATGAGTTGTTACCCACAACAGTAATTCTGCCACTGCCGTAAGAGTGTGGGTTGGTAATGGAAATCATCTATTACGGAGTTCTTAACATGAGGAGTATAGTCTCAGTGCTTCTTAAGGCATGTAACTTTGGATTGCCGCCTTGACCGCAGTGAGAAACCTGTCCACCAAACTGGATCTTCGCCATGTCCGGAGAACTTGTCAGTTGGTTGGGCAAAGAGCAGTCATGTTCGCCCCCTTTTAAATTTGGTATTATTAAATTCATTGATTAAGAAGGGGAAATTTCAATCACAGACGATTGGTCTTCTTCATTCCACTGCTCCTTGTCCTATTGTAGTAATGCCGAGCACCGTTATAGGTAGTGACAAGTATACATTTTTAAGTGATGAATTTGACTCGGCTGAATCACAGGTTTTGAATCCCACGACCTGCCACACAGGAAGTCGGTGCTCAACTCATTTCGGCCAACACGTCTGGTATATCTGGGTATACCTAAGATACAAGATTCATCCCGTACTGCTGCAGTAGGGGTGCAAACCAACCCTATGTAAAAGGTGGCGAAAATGCGGGTCAAAGAATTGAGAGCCTAATTTCACAATCTAGAAGCAACACTTATTCTTTACATATGTATTATTGAGAGCCCGCTACCTTTGAGTTGAAAAATATAATATAATATCTAGTTTAATAAGATTTAAAAGTGAAATCGACGGCGTTCAGCGGCCGCCATCTTGTCTTTTTGCATTCTCTCCCATTTCACCAACTCTGTGCCACATGGGTAGCCATTTGATACTGGAGCCACAGTTTCTAGGTGATGTTCCATACTAACGCTATTTTCGCCCGTATTTATATAAGGCTGATCTTCACCCTTGTACTACAAGTACCGGGTGAATCTTTTATCTAGGTATACCTGAGACAAGACGTCACAAGTTTATTTTAAGGGGCGTCTTTTGCTATGTGTGCTTTGCTAGAGGACGCATCGGATGAAGGTGGGGGGTGGGGTGGGATGAAGGGGGGGCGGGAACGACAAGACGGACGCCTCCTGATATGAACTTAGATGTTGCCAGGACATAAAACTACCAACCAACCAACCAACCGACCAATAAGACGGCGGCGACGTGGGTGCCGAGGGATTCTCTTTTGGCGCCACCTACAGTTTTGTAAAGGAACTATTCCTCCGCGTTCTCAAACTTTGGAATGATTTCTTTTTCTTTTCTTGTCGATGCGAAGATGGCAGGTGTTGAATACATTATTATAAATGGATAGAGCACTGGTGGATGTAGTTTGGGTGGAGTTTGGATGTGTTTTGAACTCATTCACGGGTGGAGAGGGCTTACCCTCACCCAGCACCCCCATCCCCACCTCCTCCCTTACACGTGCTCACCCTCGCCTCCCAGGGCCAGTCCCCTCTTGCACTCCTGTGGCCCCTTCACGCCCCCCTTCCCCCCCACCCCACCCCTGCCCTCCACCCGCCTCATTCCACTCAAACTCCCATCACCCCCCCCCCCCCCAACCCCCCAACCCCTATTCCCCACAACCCACACCACTCCCTCCTTCTGCTCCTCCACCCAAACCGTCAACCCCTGTTCTTCGTGGGCCTCTCAGCCCCCTACATCTCTGAGGCACCCCGCCCCCTGCCACACCACCTCTCTCTCCCTGGCTCAACCCCTGACACATCCCTGAGGCCGATTGGCGGTAATTTCCTGCCGAGTGCGGCGGGAGAAAGGTGGGAGGAAATGGGCCGGTACTGGGGAGTCAGATGAAGCGGTGTCGGGCACTCATTCACCGTCACCTAATGATTTGGTCATCAGTGGCGCCCCCTACTAGTCGGTCACCGATACGCGCCGCCAAATTCATAAATAATGCCACTCTAAAAATAAATAAAAAGTGTTTTAAAAAAATGGGAAAGGGGGCTTCCCCTTCAGCCTCCTCTTGACTCGGCGTCTGTATATTATAAACTAAGCACTCTAGTTCATTATTCATGCACTGAGGTGTCACATGCGAGTGACGAATATGCCACATCTCTGCTGCTACTTCGACTTCCGGTCCTGTTTCAAACCTAAATTACGTCCGATGTTAGCATGAAAGCATCCATCAGATAACACAAAACCAACTTAAATTAATTTGGCATGTTGGAACTTCAAATATCTCAAAAGTTACTTCAAACTAAAGTTACTTCAAATTAAATTAAGGTAGATAATGATCAACCTAATATATTTATCTCAGAAAATGTCAGAAACTCAGAACCATTGGACTATGCAACTTTAAAGTGAAGATTATAATAATCGACCTAATATATATATATTTATTTGTTTAAATATGGCAGAAACTCAAAACAGTGGGATTATGGAACTTGAATTAGATCGCGTGTTCTCCTAATTGTTTTGGTGATATGGTCAATGGTGTGTTAGTGTGATCGCCGGTGGGCTGCTGTGGAGAGGGTTTGGGGTGGGGTAGGGTAGGATGGCGTGTCGGGCGTTGATTGGAGGACTTGACAGTTGGGACGCTGGTGTCGGCAGGTACGGGAGGTCTATCATACTGACTGCCCCAAAGTTGTCCACTTTAAACCGCGGCCGATGACACTTATCGCTGCCCCCCGCCCCCCTCCGCCCCCAACCCCACTGCGGTGAACTGTAATGGAAGCTGGGTGGTGTATGTGGGGGGAGGGGGGGGTGTCCACGAAGACAAGGCGTTAAGCTAAGATTCCTTCTACGCAGTATACGGTATACGAATGGGAGGATTCCTTCTATGCGGTATGCAGCATGCGGCACACGACTGGCTATATTTAAAAAATAAAAATAAACAAGTATACTCCATACTGCACTGTATATGGCCTAATATGGCATTTATATCTATGTACCTCTTGGTACGTCACATGGGGGTTCCTATCTTTATAATTACCAAATTATAGATAAGTATTCATATTTCTGTGGCTATGGTAGCATTTTTACGAACCCGTAACCCCACCACCACCACTACCATATGTTTCCCCTCTGCACCCTTTTGTGTGACCGTTCCGTAATGCTCAGTCACCTCTCCTCATCTAAAACTATTGGACGAGTGTGACTGAGGTTTCTATTCGCATACCGCATGCCGCATGCCCCACCGATCGCTACAGGGACCGATCGAGTTGCCGCATTCGCATTCGCATTCGCATACCGCATATAAGGGATGTAGCCCATTGACTTCAAGGCGTTTCGATTTTTTGCCACATTCGCATACTGCATACCGCATGTAAGGAATCTTAGCTTTAAGTGCTGCTTTATTGGTTGCTAGGACGTAATACAACAACAACAACAAAAAGCTGGTTTATTGTAAAATATGAAGAGTGCACGTTGATGCTGTTTCACGGTGGCCAATTGTCAGTGAAGAATCGATAAATATAAAATCGATAAATAAAAAAATAAAAAATCAATCAGGGATGAAAGATCTCTGCGATTTCATGGATTTATGCGATTGTAGATGTTCACTGATTAACGTTCACAAATTGTCCCTATATGATATATATTATATATGGCAGCAATTGATTAGTCCGAATCCTTTTCTTATATGACCTTAGAGCGTCCTGATATGCCCTTAGATGTTGCAAGGACATAAAACCCAAACAAAGAAATGGTTTGGTATGGGCGATAACAGTCACATTCATCCCTGAATGAAAATTAACCTAGAATACTCTGAATGAGGTGAGAGTGTGCTTAAATTGTTATTTAGTTGTCACAGGGCCTGTATGGGAGGAGGCAACTATGCCTAAGGAATCTGAACTGGCTCTGTTAAAAATAGATATTCAAGTATGGTCATTCCAAAACTAGGAACAAAGATGGCATAAGTCTGTTGAATTCGGTAAGGATGTGAGTGGAAGCTGGCTATAAGTTTGTCCAAATCAATGGTCATCCTTTATTTAAAGATTAAAATCTACATACATGTCGCTCCCTTTCTTAATTTATTATGTTCAAGTGACATTTATTTCAATATACAATATTTTTCTTACTCATGGAATATTTGAGAAATACTCTCGCTAATCTGTATGAACTCCTAGTTGCATAGTATGTTGAGATTAAAGCTGCATAGTCCGATGAAGGCATCAGATTTTCTCAACTAAAACACTAAAATCTATATATCAAACTTAGATATTGGTGCACTCATTAAGCATTTTTTTGCCACATCGAAGGGAATACTAAGTCAATTCAATAGAACATGTTACCACTAAAACCTATGGTGTAAGACTTGATGTGCACACCAACATTAATTTAACATGTTTTCACTGCAAATATCTTCCAAATTTGCCATTTACAATAAGTTACTTCAAGCTAAAGTAAGGTAGATTATAATAATCAACCTAATATATATATATATATCTTTTAAATGGCAGAAACTCAAAACCGTCGGACAATGCAACTTTAATTCCATCAACAAACGAATTTGAATTTGAAACCTGTATATAGATGTGTACTCACAGACAAAAGAGTGTGGCTTTAAAAGATAAGTTGTTAGCGGATTGGCCCGTCCTGATATGACCTTAGATGTTGCCAGGACGTAAAACTCCAACAAACAATGTTAGCGGATTGACGGGCCTGTGGTATGTGGTTGTAGGTGTGAACGAAGAAAAGTGTGATTATAAATAAACAATTTAAAGACAACTATTATCTTCATTTTGTTACACATTCTTGGGTAGGTTTTTAAAAAAAAACAAGCATTTATTTATATAATTTTCAATGACTTACCTCTTTGAATAGTATTGTTGTCTTTATTCTGTAATAGAACATATAAGTTATAGTATGATAGATGTTGGATGGGGATGGTTGAATGAGTTGAGTGTACGTCTACCATTTTGGTCGTTCATGGGGTTCGAACCCTTGCGAGGCAAACCAATAACTTTAAAATTGATACTTTTCGCTTGCTAGCCAGGCGCTTGTCATTATTAGGATAGGGCAACAACTCTTTGGCTCAGTTTCACGATATTGTAACTGAGTAGGATATCAGTTCATGGTGCTGGTGGCCTGGTCTCCCAGTGGGAGCAGCACTATAATGTTGCCATCAGTGGCCACTGTCACAAGTCGGTACACATCCTGATATGACAGGATGTAAAACTCCCACAACCATCCAACCATATGATAGATAACCAATATATGCATAGTTCATCATTACATCACTTTATTTGTTATTATTTTCACAAATGCAATTTCTTCGGACATAAATGATCGTGAATGGTAGACAAGCCATCATGCGCACCAACTAAGCTGGCATTGTGTTACTCTTTGCGGCAAATACCCCCTCCATATAACGCGTGAACATCTCGCGGTATTTGGCGAGAGGTTCCATCTGCATACCGGCCACCTTGGCTCGCTCGTCCCATGTGCGCATGCGCAGGAGGTCGTCGAGACGCTCGTTCTTTTCGAATTGCTCAGCCTCTTCCTGCATCATCGGTCCACCCTGTTGTTCGAGCGTCATCTTACTGGCATCGGACAATCCTAACGAATGTAAGCAAACACGCCACATTTAGTCTGAAATCGCCATTCCTCATGCCGATTTCAGACTAATTTAGAACAGTGCGGATCGTTTAATGGAATTCAAGGCTTTTCAAAACTAATAACCTAAAATAGGTTAAATTCAAGGCTGTTCACTGCTTTGAAATGGTGTAAATGACGTTCAAGATTTTTCAAGATCATATGCTATCGAATGTAAAATATTTGTATGGCAACAATCATACCAAATCTGGTCAGCAGGAGCCATGTGGTTACAGAATATAACGTGAGTTTAAAGGGACCAGATATAGGTCGCTGGGACACTACCCATACTCTGACAAATGCTCTCCAAGCATACGTTTGCCAGTTTTCCGTTTATGCAACTACATATGGGGGGGGGGGGGGAGTGCTGACATTATTTGCTTCTGTTGTGGTTTATTTAATCCAGCAGCACTGACACTTTTAGACAACCATATAGAGAAAAAAATCTTAGAAATTGCAATCTAAAATGATAAATATTAAGTTGAAATGTTTATTTCTCATAACCAGCTAGTTTTTGTGTGAATAATTGATTAAATCATGTAGATTAATAGACTTTAAAAGTTGAATTGAGAGTTTTCTGTGGCTGCCATCTTGGTGGTTGCCATGGCTTCCCCTGTGTGTGGGGAACCCCTCTAGGTCTTGTGATGAGGGAATCCCACCTATGATGTCATTCATACATCACATACCTCAATACTCTCCTCCCACATGTTCAGTGGCATGAACTGAACAAACTAAGCAAAGGTATGTTTGGAGAGCTTTTGATGCTGGATTCGTTTGTATCTGGGTGAGGTATAACCGGCGACTTTAAAGGGTTGGACTAAGTGAGTTTAAACTTAAAGGCTCAGAGTGGCACCAATCACAACTTCCGGTACGTTAGCTGAAGCTACGACTTGGTGTGCCGAATCTCAGCTTCAGTCCTTCCTGGGGGACAAATGGTACACATAACATCCGTATAAACTAGATCACGGTTCCGACTGCGCATGCGCTGAAAACGGTGTTGGGAGCAAAGCAAAGGCGTATGGCCATTGAGTTTGCCTATACGCGCAGTGAAAAACGTCAGTTTTATTCAAAATTAATAGAAATCCAAAACCCTAACCATATCAATTTAATATAATCTTTTTGATAAACATGTTTTCTATATGTGTTCCAAGCGGTTTGTCTCTAGGTGGTGTGGTTTTATCAATATTTTACTTTTTCTGTATGGAGATTGCTCACTGCCATTGACAATGCATTGAGTACTCTGGCTATGGCTCTAACACTAGTCTGAGTGCCTAGATCTTTCTAAATCTAAATGCACATGGCATAAGATGTGCTGATTATATTGATGTAAATGGAATGCTGGATAAAAGATTGATATCTTAATTTATTATATATATTTTTTAAGTGGGTATTCTATGTTTCAAACAAGAGCTGAGATGATCTGAAACTAGCACATTTCATAGCTGCACCCAGTGTATTAGCATGTGCCATGTGCTTTTGGGGGGTATGTTTTGCTCTGATGCATCCCACAGTGCACCGCGCCGCTGGAACCGTGATGTAGTCTATTGTAAAGTAGTATTGTGAAGATGGTTCTTCGAAAGAGCCCACCAGAAGGGGTGGCCAAATGAGTAAAGCGTATGTCTCCTGTTTTTGGAGATCGTTAGATCCGAACCCATGAATATATTGTTCAATATTCATGGGTTCGAATCCTGGTCAAGTCAAACTAATGACTTAAAAATTGATACTTTTCGCTTCCTAGCCTGGTGCTCGGCATTATTAGGATTGAGGGAGTACACGTGACGTCATTACTTAGCAATCAGCGGTCAGTGGGCTGTCATCTTGGATTACAAGCACCCTCCCTAGCCATGTTGTAGATGCAGATGCAGAAAAACTGAGTTTTCTTGTGTTATGGGAGGTTCTGGGCAGTTTACCTCCAATGTGTTTACTTACAGCACTTTAGCAACAACTTCTGAAGCCAAACTTCTCAAAACAGGGACAAATAAACAAACAAATCAGTAAATAACCACAGTGTAGGCAGTTGCAAGCCTTCTGTATGTCATCCAATATGGCCACCAAAAGTTGCCTCGTGACATCATTACACCCCCTCTATAGACCCCTTTCAATGTTTGTAAACATCGGGTATGCGCGCGCAGCTTGGCTGCAGAACGAATGCACACTGCCACTGAGTTTGCCCATATGCGCAGTGTAAAACGTTTATTTTATTCAAAATTAATAGAAATGCAAAAGCCTAACCATATAAATTTAATATAATCTATTCGTTAAATATGTTTTCTATATGTGTTCCAAGTGGTTTGTGTCTAGGTGGTGTGCTTTTAGAGGTATTTCACTTTTTCTCTATGAAGATTGCTCACTGCCATTGACAATGCATTGAGTTTGCCGTACGCGGAGTGCAAAACGTCTATTTTATTCAAAATTTATAGAAATGCAGAAACCTAACCTTATAAATTTAATATAATCTATTCGTTGAATATGTTTTCTACATGTCTTCCAAGCGGTTTGTGTCTAGGGGGTGTGGTTTTAGAGATATTTCACCTTTTCTGTAAGAAGATTGCTCAAGGCCATTGACAATGCACTGAGTTTGCCGGTACGCGCAGTACAAAACGTTTATTTTATTCAAAATTAATAGAAATCCAGAACCCTAGCCATATAAATTTAATATAATCTATTCGTTAAATATGTTTTCTATATGTGTTCCAAGCGGTTTGTGTCTAGGTGGTGTGGTTTTAGAGATATTTCACTTTTTATGTAAGAAGATTGCTCACGGCCATTGACAATGCACTGAATTTGCCGGTATGCTCAGTACAAAACGTTTATTTTATTCAAAATTAATAGAAATCCAGAAACCTAACCGTATCAATTTAATATAATCTTTTTGGTAAACATGTTTTCTATGTATATTCCGATCAGTTTGTTTCTAGGTGTTGTGGTTTTAGAGATATTACATTTTTTTTGTATGAAGATTGCTCACGGCCATTGACAATGCATTGAGTTTGCCGGTATGTGCAGTACAAAACATTTATTTTATTCAAAATTAATAGAAATCCAGAACCCTAACCATATAAATTTAATATAATCCATTCCTTAAATATGTTTTCTATATGTGTTCCAAGCGGTTTGTGTCTAGGTGGTATGGTTTTAGAGATATTTCACCTTTTCTCTATGAAGATTGCTCATAGACATTGAGTTTGCAGTGTGACAGTGTGTCATCCTGCAGCCAAACACTGCGTGCACTGACCTAGATACCCGTGCTGACATCACATGAAATTGGTCAATAGGACAAGGACTGGTTGGCTCAGTGTCAGGATAATGTGATTGAGTGGGATATCAGGTCATGGTGCTGGCAGCCTGGTTTCCCAGTGGGGCAGCACTATAAAGTTGCCATGAGTGCACACTGTCACAAGTCGGTACCCGTCCTGATATGACCTTAGATGTTGCTAGGACGTAAAACAACAACAAACAAACATCGAAAGAGCTGACACAAAATCATGTGGTTGTGATTTAAGCATTTTCCACCAGGTGGTGATAGTGTGCCAAATGGCTACCTTCATCGAATATTTACAATGTTGGCTTGTTTTGTTTGTTTTTTGGTCCATTAGTTGTTTAAGCAGGGGAAATTTCAGTCATAGACGACTGGTCTTCCTCATTCCACTGCTGGTGGATAGAAAGCCCGAGCCTACACTTTTACCGACCCAAGGGATTTTTAACCTCCCACACCACATAGACATGGTATGAGAGCAACTGGCCTTTGATGACGCTGTAAGTTATACACAGCGGTGGAAATCCAAATTGGCAGAGCTGGGGGCACGGGGAATTGAACTGCTGACCCTCAGATTAGGAGTCTGACCTAGGAAAAAGTCAGACACTCTAACCACTCCACCACAGAGAACGCCTTACTGGCTTATTGAGTCATATTCTCAACCTTGAAATGCCATAGAGTTGAGTGCTTACTGACATTTATAATTATGTGATGCATAATGACTTATACTACATTTGTTATTTACACACTGTTTAGTATATTTAGATGACATTATTATCTTTGGCGACACTGTTAGCACATGTCGCAATAATTTACGCGAAGTCGCACTAGATTAAGGAAATTCCTAAGTACCATATGAATCTTTGCCAACCTACAACATCGTATCCACACTGGGATCCCATCCCATCTTAAGGGCCGATCACACATACGTTAGTGGACCTAGCGGAACCTAGTGGATGCTAACGTAGTTCAACGTAATTCAACATAGTTTAACGTAGTGCAACCTACCGGCATCCATACTTCTCCGTGATGATAACGTGATAATTGACTTCTGTGGGCCGTGAGTTCGGATTTAAGCTTTGGATATGTTCAAAAGAGCACTATGTTTGAGACAGACTTAGCCTCCGGGATGATAACATACTCTAGCATACTCTAGCAAACTCTAGCGTACTCTAGTGTACTTCTAACTGTACTCTAGCATACTCTAGCGTAGCCTAGCATACTTTGACATGCACAAAACCTTGGCCGTTCTGCCATGGTCAGATAGTCGTTAGTGGACAAAGTTGAACGTAGTTGAACGTAGTGGAGGGTAACATAGTTGAACGTAGTTGAATGTAGTTGGACATACCGGGATCTGTACCGTAATGTACTGGGATCTCTACCATAACCTATTTATCCATACCATTAGGTGGGTCATCAACCAAAACCTGCCATACCTTAACATATTTGAACGTAGTGACAGCACGTTTCACCCACGTTTCACCCACATTATTCTATCTACGTTCAACTACGTTCACTAATGTATATGTGCCCGGCCCTTCACTCTGACCTGCCACGTCCCCCCTACCTTTTGACCTACCTGTAATAATAATAACCAATGAAAAGTAAAGCTTGTTTGTTGGAGGCTTTACATCCTAACAACATCAAAGGTCATATAAGGATGGGTATTGACTTGTGACTGTATAGGCCTATTCATGGTGACTTTTTAGTGCTCACTTATTGAGAAACCGAGTCGATTACACCATGACCGAATATCCCACTGTCACATTATCCTAACACTGAACAAACCAGTCCTTGTAACTCTATCTTAGAAATGCCGAGCACCAGGCTAGGTAGCAACAGTATGCATTTGGTAAGAGCACTATTCTGACTCGGCCGGCCTTTGAACCCTTGACCTTCCCAATGATACTGATTCGACCAACCCTCCTGGCTAAAAAATAGAGACAGGTAGAATTATATAACTGGGTTTAACTGTATACATATACGAATAAATATACAATCTCTACTTATTTCACCAACAAATATTTCATAGGTGCACAAGTATCTATGTCGGGTGTGTGGGTTCAAATTTAGATAAGTATTTTGCTTTCGAAAATTCGATTATTTTATTAGACCATGTCACTTTTAAGCCACCCCCGATAACTAGTGAAACTATTAACTAAAGTGAAACTATTAACCTAAAACAACTCAGCAACACCAACAGTAATTGAATAAATATGATTGGCAGCAGACGGGAGTTTTAGGTAGAGTAGATTGGAATTAAAGCCGCATAGCCCAATGAAATATCAAATTTTCGAAACCAAACCAATTTTCTAGATTTGATTTTACATATCTAACTTAGATACTGATGCACTTATTAAGCATTTGTTTCTGCGTAGAAGGCAATACTGAGTCAATTTAACAGAACATGTTACTGCAGAAGTCTATTCTATGGTGTCAGAGTTTTGGGAAGCTTGCCAAAACAAATTTTCCATGTTTGCACTCGAAATATCTCAAAAGTTTACCATTTAAAATAAAAGTAACTTTGAACTAATGTAAAGTTAGATACTACTACTATTACTAGTGATCAATCTAATATATTTATCTCAGAAAAAAAATAGAAATTCAAAAGCATCGGACTATGCAACTTTAATGTCGGTGTGGAAACACGTACGCCTTCAAGTGTTCAGGGGACAACCATTAAAGGTGCATAGTCCGATAAAAGCATCACCTTTTCGGAAGCAAAACACTTATCTCAGATTTGAACCTACATATCCAACTTAGATACGAGTGAACTTACTAAGTATTTGTTGCTACATGGAAGGGAATACTAGGTCAATTTAATTGAACATGTTACTGTTGAAGTCTATGGGGTCAGAGTTTTGGCAAGGACGCCCAAATTAATTTAGCATATTTACACTTCAAATATCACCAAAGTTAGCAATTTTAAAATCAAAGTTACTTCAAGCTTATGTAATATAGATTCTAACGATCAAGCTAATATATATATATCTCAGAAAATGATAGAAACTCAAAACCATCGGGAACAGATGAGATGGCCGAATGAGTTAAGTGTCCACCTCCTGTTTTGGGAGATCGGGGGTCCCGAACCTATGTCTTCGTAAATTCGAACCCTAGTTGAGTCAAATCAATTACTTAAAACTTGACGCTGCCTAACCAGGCGCTCAGCATTATTAGGATAGGGCAAGGACTAGTTGGCTCAGTGTCAGGATAATGTGACTGCGCGGGATATCAGGTCATGGTACTCATGGCCTGGTCTCCCAGTGGGGCAGCACTATAAAGTCACCATGAGTGCGCACTGTCACAAGTCGATATCCATCCTGATATGACATTAGATGTTGCTAGGACGTAAAACAACAACAAAACAAAACCATCGGACTATGCAGCTTTAAGCTATGATACCATCTCGACACCCATCAGTCACCCCCTGCTCCCCAGTCCTAGTAATGAGTTGAGGAATGACTTCTGTCGAACCTTCCATTCAGTGCGAAAGCCACACAATCGGCTGTGCAGCGGCCATTTTATACCCAGTGCGCATGCACACGGGCCGGAACCGGACGTGGTCTAACACGCTGTTGTGATTCATATTATAGACCCAGATACCAAGAAAAGGCCACGTTTTAACACATAGAGCACCACATAGAGTTGTAGGTACCGAAACCTCTTTAGGCTGTTATCTGGCTTCCAGAAATCTGGAATAACCAGACAACCGGCTATTTTTCGTTCTTTACTTTCTAATATTTAATTTGATATTTTATGTATATATTTAGGCGGTGTCCAGAAAACCGGAAAATTCAGAAATCCATGCGATTTCCGGTCCCAAGCTGGCCGGATACGTGGTCCCGGTACCTGTACTATAATCACGTCTGCCGGTAACCTTGCCTACAACAGACGTTCTTTTAATAAATCTACTGTTAACATACTGACTAGCTATTATGTGTTTCTTTCAATACACAACTCCTTTTTAAAAGTATCGTTTTATATTAAAAGCATATACAATTCTACCAGGCATACGACAATTTATTAATAATAATCAAAAGTTTCAATTTCTTTTCGAGTGGTTTCTATGGATTGATAGCCACTTTTCTCGGGGAGGTGACAGTGGCCCAGTGGCAGTGACAGCAGGTGTTACTGTTAGCAAACCTGAGCACCCCTGAACATGACATGGCTTCCTATGGACCATACAGCAGACGGGCAAGTGACAACGTGTAACCAATGAGCCACGAACAGCCGATTAAGAGCAGCGCAAAGCCAGTAAGAGTTCTCTTCAATATAACATTGACTTGCATTGTATTATGTCACGCATGCACACGTGATACACCACACCACACTACACCACACCACACCACACCACATCATAAAATGGTTGGTTGTTGGAGTGTTACGTCCTGGCAACATCTAAGGTCACATCAGGGTGGGTACTGACTTGTGACAGTGCACACTCATGGCAACTTTATAGTGCTGCCCCACTGGAAAATCAGGCCACTGGCACCCTGACCCAATATCCCACTCAGTCACAGTATCCTGACACTGAGCTGACCAGTCCTTGCCCTATCCTATTGATGCGCGACAGGGAAGAAGAGGAGGCGGAAGTAGAGAAAAAGGTGCTTTATTGAGCACCTCACAGGGTCATACAGGGAAAACAGAGGAAGTCACAGGCTATATACAGGAAATGACAATGAGGTTAACATGGTAATACAGAGAACAAGAATAAAGAGGCTCATATGGAGCGATAAGAGTATATAGCTTAAGGACTAGAGGAGCTTGGAGGGAGCTTTAGTGTTCGTGGTGAGGGGGCGCCGAGGAGCCCTTCACCAGGACGTGATCGAGTGTAGGGTGGGAGGGTGGAGAAAAATGAGAGCTTGAGCGGGAAGGGCGGCAGGAAGGCGAATGGCTGAAGGAGGCCGGGCGGGCGGCTTATAAGGGGAGGAGTGGGGAGGCGCGAGGTGCGGGTGAGGTGAGAAAGCCGGCGGGGGAGAGAGAGAGGCGTGGGGGGAGAAAGCTGAGGGGAGGATGACAGGGAAGGTGAGAAAGCCGGGCGACGTGGCAGGGAAAGGAGGGGGGGGGGGGCCTCTTCCTTCCCTCGCATCAAACGCAATGCAAACATCACGACCAATGCTGAGTGCCAGGCTAGGAAGCAATGAGTATACATTTTCTAAGTCATTGGTTTGACTCGGCCGGGGAACCCGAACTCCCGATCTCACGCACGCGAGGCCAGCGCTCTAACCATTCGGCCACCACGCCCAGTCCACCCCATAAGAACACCCACCCACTTCTGTTGGTTGCCTTACTATCGATTCCATGCCCCCCCCCCCCCTTTCCCCACAGCCCCTCCCAGAACATGGCTTTAAAGGGCAATCTATTTCCTCCGCGATCATTGTTCAGGGGAACATTCCCTAATTAAGTAATTGGTGCTTGTCAAAATGTCATTCGTCATGAGGTTCTAGGAGGAGGGATACATAAGAAACATGGTTGACCTATATTGGTAGCACTGCTTCTAGAAGCCACTCCCGAAAGCATTATGCGAAGTTATTTATTTAATCAATTTAATTTATGTCATCTAATTAATTTGATTGATTGATTGATTGATTTAAGGCATAGGGACAGTTCAAGTGTGAGGGTTGGCATTGTGAACATTAGTGTGGATATATAATTATTTTACGCCATATTATGTA
>CM059186.1:137306200-137347175 GCA_030323885.1 Branchipolynoe longqiensis
GCGAACCTCCGAGTTTCGTAATATTTTCTCCAACTTGTTGGCGCTGTAGCCACAGGTGGGAGAAGTGTACGGAACAGAGAGAGGGGCCGATCTCACGATCGATGCCCTCCGTTTGGTTGGTTTCGTTACCACACACCTACGGCAAATTTAGCTTCACGCCTGTACTGACACGTTGCAAAACACGTTCTCTGTACCATGTTCCTCAACCCAGTTTACTGGCTTACACTTGTGTAGTTGAGATGATTCCGGGTTAGTAACGCTTTGGTTCGTTACAGTTCCCGATGGCCACTCGCCGGAATAAGCCGCCCGCTGCAGCGGTGGGGGTCCCCCCGACGGATTACGATTCGTCTCCACCGGCTACGGCTCCGCCGTCCCCACATCCTGGGGCTCATGCCTCGGATCAAGACAGTGATCACGCCCCTCAACCAGTGGGGTGGGAGGCGAAAATGGCGGAGATGATGGAGGAGAAGATGCGCCTTTTCCAGGCGCAGACCTTTCCAGATCCTTCCCAAATCCCTGATGAGGATTGGGAAGACTTTTCTGAGGACGAAGAGGACACGCTTTCGGCACCTGAGGTTCCGAAACCGAAAGCGCGGGGCAAGAAACGCCGCCCAGTGAGCAGTTCTGGTGACGAGTTCACAAAGAAAGCGAACTCTAAGCGCTCCAAAAAGTCCAAAAAGAAGAAGAAGAAGAAGAAGAAGAAGGACTCCTCTTCAGACTCGTCGTCCGACTCTTCTTCCACCGAGTCGGATTCCGACACGGAACGAGCGGGTGTCTACGCCAAAATAGGCGTTAAAGCTGGCAAGAAGATTGTCAAAAAGAAAGCTCAGAAAGTGCGCACCACTACCATGATGCGCAAAACGGTGAATAGCCATTTCACTACGTTTAAACCGATCGAAGTCATCAACAAGTTGACTGAGCAGATTTCAGGAGTTAAGGGCATTCCTGCTTCGGTTTTCAAAGAGATGGATTCCGGCATTCATCTTTCCGACGAACGCCGTCGTTATGAAACTTCCCTCTGCCTGATCCATAAGGCAGTTTTGGGTGCCTTGACGTCTGTTATCCCTGTGGCTAACAGGATGCAGACAGAGAACAAGTTCTCGTCTTTGGCGCGGGTTATGGACCGGGGCATAGCTTTGTTAGCAGCCGCTAGTAACTACATGACCCATCGGAGATTTGAAAACGTTTTCAAATCGGTCACCACAGATGCCGGAAAAGAGGTTGCCCGCTCGAACAAGGTAACGGACCATGATGGTAAGGAATACACCGTGTATTCCGGACCTACCCCTATCAAGAGCAAACCGCTAGATAAATCCAAGATGTTTGGGGGTCAGCTAGCTTACCTGTACAAACAGGTAGAGGTCGACTACAAGAGTGCTAAAAACACTGAAGCAAAGAGTCGTCGCTTCCAAAACCCAGCAGGGTTCAGAAAGTCTAGGACGGATTTTCGATTCCGCAGAGGAGGAAGGCCGTTCAGGGGCGGACCGTCCTTCCAGTTCAACCAGCGAGGAAGGGGCCGAGGCGACAGGCCGGCCTCAAACTGGAACGACAACCGCGGCTACAAGAGGGATTTCGTTCCCAAGCCCCAGTTCCCGAAACAAGGGAACAAGTAGAGATTTCCACACAAACAGTGCAGCCTCCTGACCCTACAATGGTCACGGAGGAAACTCAAACTGAAGTAAGCCTTTTTCAAGCAGGGAATGTTTCTAATTGTTTACATCAATGGCAACAGTTAACCACTAATCCAGAGGTCCTGAATATTGTTAAAGGCATTCACATCCCTTTCACACAATTCCCTATACAAAAGAGAGCGCCTTTTCCGTATCAGTTTAATTCACTAGAAAAATCTCAGCTAGATCACCAGGTTCTACTGTTTGAGTCTAAGGGCATTGTCAACAGAGTTGAACATACTGAAGGGGAATATATTTCCAATATCTTCTCTACTCCTAAACCTGATGGTTCAATCCGAATGATTTTAGATTTAACTCAGTTGAATGAAATCATTGAATACAAACATTTCAAAATGTTTTCTTTAGAAACAGCTCGTGATTTAATTACCCCAGGGTGTTGGCTAGCGAGTGTTGATTTAAGGGATGCGTACTACACCGTTCCTATTCACCAGACAGATCGGAAATACCTACGTTTTCTCTGGAATGGCCAACTTTTTGAATTTACATGTTTACCTAATGGTTTGGCCTGCGCACCGCGTCTGTTTACTAAGTTGTTGAAACCAATTTTTGCACACATGGCAAAATTGGGGCATTGTATGTTTCCATACATAGATGATTCTTTTATTATGGGCCAATCTTTCACGCAATGTGAACTCGCTGTTAAAGATTTATGCAACATTTTCACCAAATTGGGTTTCTTCATACATAACAAGAAATCGGTTTTTTCTCCTACTCAGGAGCTTAAGTGTCTCGGGTTCATTCTGAACACCACGGCTATGACCGTTTCGCTTACACGCCAAAAGAAAGATAAGCTTTACCGCACAGCGATACAGCTGTTAGACACTTCTAGGCCAAAGATTAGACAGGTCGCGGTCCTTATCGGGGTCATGGTTTCGTATAGTCCAGCTATTCTATACGGAGCGGCACACATAAAATCCCTCGAAATTGATAAAAATTTGGCGCTGGCCCGCGCAAAGGGAAACTTTGAAAAGACCATGTTTATTTCGGAGAACGGCCTAGCCGACATTGATTGGTGGCTAAACCACTTTGACCATTCCCCCAATCCCATTAGAATGGGAGAGCCTGACACTACCGTTACCACTGACGCGTCTCTCCAAGGGTGGGGAGCACATCAAAATGATGTAGCAACGGGAGGAAGATGGCTAGAATCGGAACTCCCCGATCATATTAACGTTCTAGAACTAAGGGCCATTTACTTGGGATTAACCAGTCTAGTAAAAATACCCAAAAATAATGTACGTATCCTCACGGATAACACCACAGCTATGGCTTATGTCAGAAATATGGGAGGTACAAAATCGATTAAATGTAATGCAATGGCACTTCTCATTTGGAACTGGGCTCAAACCTTTGATGTCTGGTTAACTGTTAATCACATTCCAGGCACACAAAATTGTCTAGCTGACAAGATGAGTCGCCAGTTCCATGATCACTTAGAGTGGTCACTTAATCCATCCATTTTCAAACACATTTGTCACACATGGGGTTCACCTCAGATCGATTTGTTCGCTTCGCGTAATAACTTTAAAATTCCAAAATATGTTTCGTGGCACCCGGAACCCAATGCTTGGCACATTGATGCCTTCTCCCTAAAGTGGCGACATCATTTCTTTTACATTTTCCCCCCCTTTACTATCATTAGCAAAGTCGCCAGAAAGATTCAAATGGAGGGGACACACGCCATACTCATCGTCCCCGAGTGGCACACGCAACCGTGGCTACCGACGTTACTAGCCACAGCCAAAAGCAGCCTTCGCTTCCCAAGATTCCGAGGAAACCTCAAACATCAGGGACCACTAGAACGCCACGGAAACGTGTCGACAACTCCGTTAGTGGCATTCCTTTTTTAAATAAATATTTAGAACAGTTTGGCTTAGACAAAATTACACAACAGCGTTTGGTTGATGATGCGTGGAGAAAAGGAACGGTGAAAATGTATACTACGTATTTAAAGAAATGGGGTATTTATTGCCTGCTTAAGAAAGTCAAGCCAATGACTCCCACAGTATCCCAGGTAGGACTCTTCCTACGTTACCTAGAGGACGAAGGCCTAGGTTATGGCGCTATTAACGCTGCTAGATGTGCTCTGTCGATAATCCTACCGCGGGTTAATGGACAAACAATGGGTAAACACCATGTTATTTGTTGGATCATACGATCAATTTATCAGAGGAATCCGCCTAAACCCAAATATAATAGGTTTTGGGATGTTTCTCTAGTTTTCAACCTCTTCAAGAAATGGCCAGAAAATAAGTTTCTGGACGTTAAACTTTTAGGTTTCAAAGTCGCAGTTTTGCTTCTCCTGGTCACTGGACACAGAGGCCAAACTATAGTTGCCCTGTCGCTGAATGGTCTAGAAATTGACAGTAAAGAGGCCACGTTTGATTTATCAACTTTATTAAAATCAAACCGATTAGGTGACCCCCTTTCTACGATAGGGGTGTCCAGTTTCACTCAGGATCGCAAGTTATGTGTCGTATCTGCGATACGAAATTATATATCCAAGACAAGATTAATAAGAAACTCAAGACAGCTATTGGTCAGCTTTATTAAGCCACACAAGGCCATTTCCAGGGATACCCTCGCCCGATGGACAATGAATGTGTTAAAACTGGCGGGAGTAAATACAGACAGGTACTCATCGCACTCTACACGTGGTGCAATGGTGTCCAAGGCAAGATTGCTAGGCATCTCCGTTAAACGGATCCTAGCTCACGCGGGATGGAAAACCGCTACTTCGTTTGCTAGACATTACCACAAACGACTAGAGAAGCCTCAGCCTATAGCGCACAGGCTACTCACCAACTGAAAGAGAGAGGTAAGAAAAACATTGGTTTTTCCTCTTTTTTGCCATACAAATCGCTTTTCCATTGTTGCATACATAAGACATAATCACTAAAGAATAATAACAAAACAAGAATATCAGGATAAAAATTATTTTACGTAAAGGTCTCCCTAGCCTACGGCTAGCCAGAGGCGGCATACCGAGGTAAAATAGATTAGTTAGACGAATCTTACCTGGGTATAGATGATGGATAACTATTGTTTTACCGAGGTAGAAGCCTCGGTTAGACGTGGGCGAGGGCCCACCCACCACGCCCTGCCACGTCTAGTCAATCACTCAATTTAGCATGAGGTCACTTGACCTTAGGTTGTTTTTTAGAATCATTTTTATCCTGAATTAGTAGGTAAAGATTGCTGGACCCGGATGTGCTTCCTTCTCCCTCGCCCACGTCTAACCGAGGCTTCTACCTCGGTAAAACAATAGTTATCCATCATCTATACCCAGGTAAGATTCGTCTAACTAATCTATATATATATATATATATATATATATATATATATTATATATATATATATATATATAAATAAAGGGATAGCCTTTTTCCTCCGACTGAGCTCCTCCCGGAGGGCTCTTCCTCTGCCTCTGCCTCCCGCTGATTACCGCGCCCTCTGGCGGTTTGCGGAGGTTTATTTGCCGGCTGTTGTAACGGTGTTGATCCTGTCCCCGCAGTTTCCACCTCCTCCTCTCCCCTTCCCCCGCCCCTCCCCTTCCCCCCCCCCCTCTCCCCTTCCCCCGGGGCAACAACAAAACGCCCCACGCCACCCTGTTAATGTGGGCGGGTTAATCCCTGACATGCCCACCAGGGGTCCAGATGGCGCCACTGTGCAGCCTCAGTCTGGGGCTTCCTGACCTACTTTCCCTCAGTCTGACGCTATTCTCTGACCTACTTTCCCTCAGTCTGGCGCTATCCTCTGACCTACTTTCCCTCAGTCTGGTGCTATCCTCTGCCCTACTTTCCCTCAGTTTGGCGCTATCCTCTGACCTACTTTCCCTCAGTCTGGCGCTATCCTCTGACCTACTTTCCCTCTGTATGGTGCTATCCTCTGACCTACTTTTAAATAACCCAATTTATCCTTCTTCTCATGCAAAAATACCCGCATGAACTTATCATAAAGTTGCATAATCCGATGAAAGAGAAAATATTTTCTAACGCAAGACATTTGCCTGTATTTGATCCTTTGCTTAGATTTGGTGGCACTTATTAAACATGTAATATATCATGAAAAGAATATCGAGATTGGATAGAACCTGTAAATAATGTAAGTCATGCAAACTGATTCTATCGAGCATATCGCTTTATCAGTGGTAACATAATAACACACATTTGGTATATTTTCACTGCAATTGTCTCCAAAGTTAGCCATTTTAAAACTAAATTACCACAAATGTAGATTATAATCGTCAACCTAAAATATTCATTTTTAAGATACGATATAGAACCAAAACCATACGATTATGTCACACTGTTTTCAGAAAATATTCCCTGGGCTCTGAAAGTGAAACAGCTGCGGAGCAGGCCGTAGCTCAGGCAGTAGGGTGTCCATCTGTGAAGGCGTGGGTCATCCTATCGATCCTGCTCAGTGGACCCATTTGCAGTTTGGGTTATTTTCCCTTCCAACCAGTGGTCCACAACTGGTTGATCAAAGGCTATGGTCTGTGCTGTCCTGTCTGTGGGAAAGTGCCTATAAAAGATCCCTTGCTTCTCATTGGAAAGACTAGCCTATGTGGTGGGAGCGGGTTTCCGCCAAAGAATTATGTCAGAATCACCATATGTTTGATGTCCAATAGCCGATCATAAAAATCAAGGTGCTCTAGAGGCGTCGTTAAATAAAACAAACTTTATGGAACAGCTGCGACAATGATGGCCTCCCACAAACAGGGACTATGTAGCCGTTAGTTCATTGTCAGTGCATTGTCTCCTGTATGCACGCAGTCTCTCTACTTCCGGTTTAGCAGTTGGACCCTTCCGGTTTTAGCCGAGCAAAGTGGGACGGCGGCAATTAGCTGCAGGCAGCTTTTCCTCCCACTTCAAACAGGCCGGGATTAGGGCAACTCAGGACCACATGCTGTCTGCGTGACGCACGCAGCACGCGGTGACAAGGGCAGGGTGACAAGGGGGGGGGGGGCGGGGGGGGGGGGGGGGGGGGGGGGGGGGGGGGAGACGGGGGGGGGGGAAGGAGGAAGGGAGATGGGGTTAGACGGGAGGGGGGGGGGGGGGTGAGAGACGGTGGGAGGGGAGACGGGGGGAAGGGAGAGGGGAGACGGGGAAGGGGAGGCCGGGGGGGAGGGGGAGGTTGGACCGGGGATGGGGAGACCGGGGGAGGGGACAGGGGGAGATTTGGGGCCAACCCTTCTAAAAATATGGTATTATGGTAAATAATTAAAAGAAACAGAAGTAGACTGTCTACCCGACAAAACAAAAAAAGAAGTTTGGATCAGTCATTTGAAACTAGATTTCATACAAATATGGGAAAATATGGGGCGATATGGGAAGATATGGAGAAATATGGAAAAGAATATGGTAAAATATGTTTTTTAATGGTAAAAACATGGTTTTAAAAATCCTACAATATGGTAAAATATGGTAAAATAGAGGAAAATATAGGAATATATGAGACTTTCTAGCAGTGCAAGGCCAGAGAGACCGTTTACAAGGAGCCTTCTTTCTGGCCTTCGACTTCTGCTATCCTTGTCGTATTCAAAATGGGTCGAATCTAGAAAGTCATTCTGTCATGCTCAGGAAGCCATGAAACAAACGTGTGTTAGGAAGGCGCGGAGGTCTTTTACTGTTAGGCCCTGGATGTCTAAGCACCAGCGAATGGATCCTGTGATAAGTTTGTAACAATGGAGAGCTTTCATGAGCCATTTCTCTTGCTATGCGCTTGGTGGCAGCACCCGTTCCCGGTCCAAGCAAATCCGTGTGTATTTTGGTCCATTTGCAGCAAGCTATTTTCAGCTCATCTCAGCTCTTGTTTGAAACATAGAATACCAACTAAAATTATATATATAATAAATTAAGATGTTAATCTTTTATCCAGCATTGCAGTTACATCAATCTAATCTGCACGTCTTATGCCATCAGCATTTAGATCTAGACGAATCTGGTCACTCAGACTAGTGTTAGAGCCATAGCAAGTGTAATAAATGACTGATTGTTTTGTGTGGAATTGTATGTTTCTTAGCTCAAAATGCTTAACTATGGATGCTTAACTTTGCATGTGTGCATCCATGTTTATGTCAAACTGTTATGTATTTCTATTAATTTTGAATAAAGTCGCACCGATCAGGGTGGGCGCGCGACTCCGAATACATACGATGTCAATAGCACAATAATACAATATAATAATTAAACCTTGGATTAAGCTTCGTTATTTATATTATTATAACCCATTATAATACACATTCTAGCAGTGCAAGGCCACACAGCCCTTTTACAAAGAGCCTTCTTTCTGGCCTTTTGTCGAAAGCCCCATGGCGTCTAAGGCGCAATATCAGCTTCCGGTGTGATTTGCAATTACGGCTGGCGCTTTGGCCTTTCTGAACGCGCTACTTGATCTGGGAGAGCCAATCCCCGGCCGTCTTTGTGCACACGTGACCAGTGTCGGGCGGACCGGAAACCCAGGGGACGCTCTCAGAAATACGGACTTTAGTCAAGACTTCACCTCCCGAACCATTAAGTCACTGTAGCCTGGCTGCCCTCCTCCCCCCCCCCCCCACCACCACCACCAACCCACACAGCTTCTCTTCTGGGGAAGTATCTTTGTCCCCTGTGAAGGATAGCTGGTTGGTTGTTGGGGTTTTACGTCCTGGCAACATCTAAGGTCATATCAGGAGTTGAAGGATAAAGGTGTGACTAAATTGAAGCCGATTCCTAAATTTGTCTTTTGGACTATGTGCATAAGAGACGGGTCACATTTAACAACAACCACTGTGTATAACTTACAGCTCTATCAAAGGCCAGTTGCTCTCATACCATGTCTATGTGGTGTGGGAGGTTAAAAATCCCTTGGGTCGGTAAAAGTGTAGGCTCGGGTTTCTATCGACAAACTGTCTAATGGTGAAAACAAGTCTATTCAGACTTATCCATGATAGGCAGTATAAATCTTCAAGAAAAAAAAAGAAGTATTTTCAGCGATACAGTGAGTGGAGGTTACAGTGTGCAGGGGTGGTAGCGCCAGCATCGGAGCTGGGGTTGGGGAGGCTGGAGCAGTAGATGACTAGGACAGACTCCATCAGTCCATGGAGCTGAGTGAGTGATGAGGGAAAGGAGAGAGTTCCTCTCTAAACCGACCGACCATGGGACCGACTTTACATGGTCCATTTAGGGAGGTGGTCGGTTTAGGGAGTTTTTTGTAATCGTAGTATGGTATTGTATAGACAATCGTTTGGGACCCAAATAAAGGGATCGATATAGGGAAGTGGTCGATCTGTGGAGGTGGTCGGTTAGAGAGGTTTTACTGTATTTTATAAGCGAGTATAACTTTAAGTAACTACATACTACCCATTGTGTTGTATTGTATTCCCATATTCCCCAACTCCTATTATATTCATGAACGCCAACACCGACACCTACGAACAACACTAGCGCCCCCTGTGTCCTCTTCCTGAACCACAAGGTCGGGCATCCCTCTCTGTCGCGTGCGGAAATTATATATGAAAGGTTTGGTCCCGCAGCGGTCATGTGACCTTTTACCTCTAATAGCACCCCCCCCCTCCTCCCCCCTTCACCACCCTGCTCCTCCCGCCCTCTCTCACTTCCTCCCTCGTCTCTCCTCCTCTCATCTCCCCCCTCCTTCCTCTCTCTGACCCTCCTCCTTTCTCATGTTTTCCCGTTACCTCCTCCCTATCCCCCCCTTCCCCATTCCCTCTCCTTCATCTCCCCTTCGTTTCCCCTTTTTTCCTCCTTTTTTCTTCCCTCTCCCCTCCTCTCGCCTTCCGCCTTCCCTCTCTTCCCTTCCTCCTCGAACACCTTCCTCCCCGCCCCCCCTCGCATTCCGGTCATCCCCCTCCTCCTCCACGTTCTCCTCCCACCTCTCCCCTTCCCCTCCACCCATACCCCACCCACACCCACACACCCACTCACAGACACACCCACACTCACCCCCGACTCACCCACACCCCGACTCACCCCATCCCCCACCCACCCCCAACCCACACACACTCACACACACTCACACGCATACACACACTAACACACTCCCCCCACACACTCACCCCACCTCCACACACACATCCACTCACCCCCACACACCGATACCCACTCACACCACCCACACATCCACCATTCCACCCATCACCCACACATCCACCCATCCACCCACACCCACCCACACCTCCACAACACACTCCACTCACCCCCCCACACACAGACATCCACTCACCCCCACACACCCATACCCACTCACACCCACCCACACATCCACCCATCCACCCACACCCACCCACACCCACACACACACTCACCGACACACCAACCCACACCTACCACAAGACCACACACAAACACACATCCACCCCCCACACACCCATACACCCACACACCCACACACCCACACACCCACCCCTAGACAAGACACCACACACAGACACACCCACACCCCCACACCACACAATGCCGCGGGTGTGTTGCGCACTAATATCAGTAATTGTCTTTAATTAATCAGAATTGAATCGACCATTTTAAGGCCTGCCTCGCCCCTCTTTGCGTATCGGGAAACCCCCGTCGACTAACACCGTTATGTCTGCCGCCTATGCAGGTCCTAAATACCCACACTATCACCATACCACCCATAACAAAGGGCCGATTTGGGAATCCTTTCAAAGTCTTTTTGTTGAATAAAATATCGACGCCAGCTAATCCTGATAAAGGGCGTGTGTGGGATTAGGTGCTTTAATCTTGTCCTGCCTTTTTTATAATTATAGTCTGCCCTTTTGCATTCATTGTCACCGAATTACTAAATGTCGTCTGCTATCATTTAGATAACATCAAACGGTGTTTTACTGTAATTAGGATATATGGTTTTAATTAAAATTGACAGGATACTTTTACTTATAAATTCTAAAATACTAAAATTCACTGACTGAGCTGGTTATTTGGTTGGGCGATAATGTAGTAAACCTGAACTATGACGTGTGGGCAATGTGTACCCTGAGAAGGGATACAAAGCGAAAACAACAACAAAACCCGTCCTGATATGACCTTAGTGTTGCTAGGACGTAAAACAATAATAAACAAACAAAAAACGACAAATAAAATGCATAGTTCAATACTGAATGCGATTCTGCATGGCCGGGTCCATTATTGAGGTTGTCACATATGCATGACAACCAGACGGCATGGCCAACTGGGTAGAGCACTCGCTTCCTGTACAGGAGGTCATGGGATCAATCCCCGCCCAAGTCAAATGAATATTTACAAAATTAATATTTCTTGTTACGTACTTCATCTGGTGATCGGCATAGGGCAAGGACTGGCCGGCACATTGTCGGCATAAGGTGACTGAGTGGGATATCTGAGCGGAGATATATTAAAGTTGCATAGTCCAATGCTTTTGAGCTTCTGCCATTTTCTGAGATAAATACATTATGCTGATCGTTATGATTTACGTTACGTTAGTTTGAAGTGACTTTTAATTTAAATGGCTAACTTTGGAGGTATTTGACGTTAAAACAGGCCAAATTAATTTTGGCAAGCACGCCAAAACTCTGACACCATAGACTTCAGTACTAACATGTTCTATTAAATTGACTTATTACGACCTTCTATGCAGCAACAAATGCTTAATAAGTGCACCAGTGTCTAAGTTGAATATGTAGAATCAAATCTAGATAAGTGTTTTGGTTTTGAAAATTTGATGTTTTCATCGGACTATGCAGCTTTAAATGCCAACCTAAAGTTAAAATTTGACTGTCCAAGAGGGTTTATAGGCGATAACGGCCAGACACTGCTGGCATAAAGTGCTTAGAGCCCCTCACAGGTGGCGCCAGTGTGGCCAATACTGTACTACATAGGACCAGTTAGATAGGATATAGGAAGTATAGTATAATATAGGGAACTCATGATAGACAGTGTCCTTGTTTATATTAATCTCGTTATTTATATTCCCATAATAGATTATAGAGTACATATATGTTTGTTTGTTGTTGTTTTACGTCCTAGTAACATCTGAGGTCATATCAGGATAGGCACCGACTTGTGACAGTGCGCACTCGTGGCGACTTTTATAGTGCTGCCCCACTGGGACAACAGGCCACCAGCACCATGACCTGATATCCCACTCAGTCACATTATCCTGACACTGAGCCAACCAGTCCTTGCCCTATCCTAATAATACCGAGCGCCAGGCTAGGAAGCGACAAGTATCAATTTTTAAATTATTGGTTTGACTCGACCAGGATTCGAACTCACAAACTCATGGGTTCGGATCTCCCGATCTCCCAAAACAGGAGACGGACGCTTGACTCACTCGGCCATCCCGTCTGGTCAGTACATATATACATTTCAGTTCCTACCATTAAAATGACTCACATTTGACAACCCAAGGTCAGTTCACCTTAATATAAAATATGAGACCAATCATCTGGAATCCACATCCACGTCATCTTTGCTCTTCAACGCGCATTCCAAAGGGCCACTGGGTTTCAAACCCCATATAGTACAAACTGCTTATTATAAATTTGATTATCTCCCTTACTTCTCTGTTTGCCCATATTCCTATTCTTCCAAGAATTATTATCACCAGCCCGCCTCCAATTAATTATTATTACTATTATTATTTTGAAACTCACATTCCAGTGCATGTACTCCATATAAGCCACTTCAGATTATTAATAATGCTATTATTCACAATTGTAATATGCCACCCTGATATAGCACGTTCGTACAAATCGGTATATCACGAACCACGTTGCTATGACGCCAATGCTTATTTACTCTCTTTTTCTTTTCTTCTTTTACTAAAATGTAGTTTATTCAGTGAATAATGCCTTTTGTCATCGCCAGAGGACTGGTCTTCCGGCCGTTCAGTACAATTTGTTGGTACATAAATGAAACTACCAGTTGCAATAATAACCACATGCAAATCCTGTCCGATAATAAAAGTATTAATTAAACCTCAGTTCTTTTAAATTGCGGGTAATACTAAAGATTCTCCTAAACATACATGTATAGACAAATCTTTGGTAAAACATGACGGAAGTCAGAGCAGACGACAAATTGAAAACCGGCGGGCGTTCTATCGGAGCCTAAGCTTCAAAATGGCGGTTTTGTAATCCGACGGGGGACGCTGTGATCCGATAGTGTAGGTAATGTAATTAAGGGTGGGGCGGGGATTAGCGACGTCATGTGGTGGTGTGGGTGTGGGTGTGGGTGGTGGGAGGGTGTGGGGGGATGAGGCGGGTATTGAGGACTCAGCAGAGCATACAAGCAGTGATTAGAGCAGCCTGTCCTACCAGCACAAGTTATCACCTGTAGCGCATCACCCGCCTTTTGCTTACCAAGTTTGCCGCCAAGTTGTTGATTGTCGTCTGCTCCTAGTAAAAATTGTCGTCTGCTCCTTGTTAAATCGAACAGCCTATATGTTGATGACCATCGGTTTATTGAGAGCAGACGACACTTTCTTTCGTGATTGAGAGCAGATGAATTATTTTTTTCGTGATGATAGGCCAAGTGCTCTCTCTTTCTCTCTCTCTCTCTCTCTCTCTCTCTCTCTTTTTTTCTCTCTCTCTCTCTCTCTCTCTCTCTCTTCTCTCTCCCTCTCTCTCTCTGCATATATGCATACATATATATAGGAAGGCGCGAAATTTAGAATATTTGTACGATGCAGTGTTGTGGTGGTAGTAGTGTTTGTGTGTGTGTATGGCTTGAGGTGGGGGTGGGGGTGGGGGTGGGTGGGGGTGGGTGATATGTTACAGGAATGGGTACCTGCCCAGCTTCTCCTACCTGGGAGTAATTATCGTGGAACATCTAATGAGGTGTGTGCAGAGAAGCGGGTGGGGGGTGGGGGGGGGGGCGTTGAGGGAACTCATCAGGCTGGGGGCGGGGTGGATGGTGTGTGTGTGTGGGGGGGGGGGGGGTGAGTTGGGACAGGGCGAGGGAGGGAGCTGTTTGCTTAGTAATACAGTAAAACCTCTCTAAACCGACTGACAATGGGACCGACTTTAAGTGGTCCATTTAGGGAGGTGGTCGGTTTAGAGAGTTAGAATATCCTTACAATGGTATTGTTGGGACCCAAATAAAGCGATCGATATAGGGGAGTGGTCGCTATGTGGAGGGGTCGGTATAGAGAGGTTTTACTGTATAAGAAAGTAGGCAGTGTAATCTCGCCACATTTTAATTTCTTCACCGACTTGTAAAATATTCCGACTTTTGGGTTCATATCACAAATAAAATAAGATTAAATAATGTCCTGAAAACAAAAATATCCTTTTTCATGAGACCAATATTGAAACCATTTTGAAGGCTAAATCACTAAATCCTGGTGTGTATCCATGCATATAGCAGTCAGACTATTCTGGGTAAAACCAATCTTCAGTCCAGACAGGGTTTACAAAAGGGTTGTAAAAACAAGCAAGGGGAGTCCCAAAATACTGCTGGTGCCCAAGATGAAAGATTCCCTAAATAATACCCCGAGACAACTACCAACAATGAAACAGTATATTCAGAAAAGCCAGAAATACAGAGAATCATATTATCGACTTACTTGCATACGTTTGTGCTCGCATAAGTTTTGCTGATAATAATCTAATTATGATGTAAAACCATTCTAATAATACCTGAATCATTCAATCATTCTTATATGACCATTCTACTAGTAATCACATCATTACATAAAACCACTCTAGTGGTATCTAACTCAGTCAATCTTTGTTATAAGCCATATTAATAATATTCATCCTAGTGTTATGTGTACAGTAAAGTATGTGTTGTGTGTGAGTCTAATTAATGTCAAATTGTCCAATGCTATGCATCAACTATCACCACTGGAGATAACTCTGGAATCAGCATATATGGATGTATTTAAATGTAATTGATTACCTGGACTTTTGTATGATAGTATGTGCATTCTAAAGTGTATGTAGATGCTAAAGACTGGAAAGAGCATAGATAATTGGTTGGTTTGGATTTTCCCAAATTAGACAGGCCTGTGTGGAGCGGTCTCCAGGGATAGGCTAAATTGAATTGCACCCCAATGGTAGGGCAATTAGGCCTCATATAAGTTGTGATACTGTATAAGTTGTGATACCGACACCAGCACAGATGTGTGAAGTCACTGGGTAAGTATTTCCAGCCTGATGTGTGAAGCGACCAGCTACATATGTCTAGCCTGATGCGTGAAGTAACGGGGTTTGCTGGGTAGACCTGGGGGGAAGCAGGCGGGAGTGTAAAGCCTGGGAGGGAGGTAGGGGGGAGGTTGTATGATTCTCTCTACCACCACCAGGGCAGCACCTGGCCCAGTGAGACAGGTTTAATGTGTAACTACTAGGTAAATATGTATTACATATGATGTCTGTATGTTGGTGTTATAGTGAGGAGTGTGCTGTAGATCTCCTATTATTGTAAAAACTGATAATTCATATGTGCTGAGATGAATTTGGATGTGGATGGGTGGGTCAGTTCCCTTCCCATGGCCAGCAGGAGGAGCAGGTGGTGTGGATGGGTCACCACACCCCTCCCACCTCCAACACCCTAGATTGACAGGTGAGGTTGACCAATGAGATTGTCTGCCTAGTGAGGGTGACCACAGAATTTGCATGTTCTACTTGGTAAGACTGACCAATCAGATTTGTATGTAACTAAAATGCCTGAAGAGATACAATAAAGAAGGGTACTGGTAGTGGCGGGAACTCAAGAGGCAATCAAGAAGGTAACCAAGAAGAGAGAGAAGCAAGAGGAAGAGAGCCACATTGCCAGCTCTGACTTCCACTGTTATTTTGAAGGTTTTGAGTTCATTTTGTAATAGCCTGCAGATCCCAGTACATCTATAGTGAGTAACTTTAATAGTAATTCTAGACCTTTTCTCTCCCCCGTGAAACCAGGTAGGGTGTATATTATAAATTGATTCTGATAACTAGTGGGGTAAAACCCGCAAGTTTATAGACTTCATATAATAAAATGTCGCCCTGCTAGAATCCAACATTTTCCTACACTACTCACACCCAAGGTCAGTTACTGTAACCCAGAAAGCTTCTTTTATTTAACGACGCCTCTAGAGCACATTGATTTTTATCATCGGCTATTGGAAGTCAAGCATATGGTAATTCTGACATAGTTCTTTGGAGGAAAAAATGAAAGTTTGTTTTATTTAATGACGCCTCTAGAACACATTGATTTTTGTGTTGTCGGCTATTGGACGTCAAACATATGGTCATTCTGACGTATTTCTTTTGGGGGAAACCCGCTGCCGCCAAATAGACTACTCTTTCCGATAAGTAACAAGAGGTCTTTTACATGCACTTTCCACAGACAGGACAACACATACCACAGCCTTTGATGAACCAGTTGTGGACCACTGGTTGGAACCGAAAATAGCCCAAACTGCAAATGGGTCCACTGGGCAGGATCTATTTGATGACCGACACCTTCACAGGTGGACACGCTACCGCCTGAGCTACATCCTGCTCCCTCTCTCCATCGCTAAGATGCACGCCCGATTGTGCACAGTGAATCAGCGTCAGCCGGCTGAGCCTACCTTTTCAGCCGTGTGCGCTAATGTCAATTTCCACCGCAAGTTGGCGCTGTGAGCGTTTCGGACTAGATTAGGTCATAAATAACTCGCAATGTATTTCTCAGTCTTGGTTCAAACTGTGCAGAATGTGAAGAAAAGAGGGGGTGCATATTTGGACAGCCATACTTGTGAATGTGTGGATTTTTAATATAGATTTTGTGGGGTCTATCTCAGCCACGGTAGCAGCATTTCCTTCTTTCCCGGGGTCTTGGACCAATTAAGAAAGGCATTGACTTCGAGGTTGTGCACAATTTCTTGAGTTGGTTGGTTAGTTGGTTGTTCGAGGTTTACGTTCTGGCAACATCTACAGTCATATTAGGACAGGTACCGATTTGTGACTGTGCACTCATGGCAACTTTATAGTGCTGCCCCACTGGGAAATCAGGCCACTGGTATCATGACCCAATATCCCACTCAGTCACATTATCCTGACACTGAGGTAACCAATCCTTGCCCTATCCTATTAATGCCGAGTGCCACGCTAGGAAGCGAAAAGTATCAATTTTATAAGTCATTGGTTTGACTCGACCGGGAACCAAACTCCTGAGGGGGGGGGGGGGGGGGGGGGGGGGGGGGGGGGGGGGGGGGGCTTTGTCATGCTGATAATATACCACACAATCAGAAAGCACCGTGATGCACTCCCCAACTCAGTCACATTATCCTACCACTGAGCCAACTATACCTTGCCCGTTGCACTCTCCCACTCAGTGACTGAGTGGGATATTGGGTCGTGATGTCGCCGGTGTGGTATCCCAGTGGAATATCACTATAAAGCCGCTAAAATCGATCACCTCAAAAGCCACCACTAAAGAAGCACGTGCTTCACCGTCAACAACCGGAAGTGCGCCTCCTTTTGGGGCTGGGGCGTTGGTCACGTGATCAGGGATCCCCATCGTAGTTTCCGCTTCCTACCCGTGCTTACCCAGCATGCATCGCGGTCTTGTTTTTAATCCCGGTAATGTACACGGCCGCCTCGCCGCTTCCCACGTTGACAATGTATCTAATCCCCCCCCCCTTCCCGCCCGCCCGCCCCCCCCCCCATCCCCTAATCCACCGGAACCCGCCAGGTGGCGCCAGCTGATAACGGCACCAAGCATCGTTCTGAAATTCCCGCCACAAATTTGTATAGCCGCTCGCGCATGCGTTCTCTGCCGCTCAATCTGACAGGATTTCAGTGTGACCTCAGTGACCTAGTCCGCCCTCCCTGCGTCTCCTCCTCCATGAGTGTGGGGTTCGAATCGGTAGAGCGCGGGCCTCGCGTGTGGGATATTGGGAGTTTGGTTCGCTCGCGGTCGATTCAAATCAAAGAGTTACAAAATTGATACTTGTTGCTTCCTAGCCTGGCACTCTGTATTCATAGCAAACGCAAGGACTGGTTAGCTGAGTGTCAGGATAATGTGGCTGAGTGGCATGTCGGGTCATGGTGTCAGTGGCCTGATTTCCCAGTGGGGCAGCACTGCACAATAAGGTTGCCATGAGTGCGCACTGCCACAAGTCTGTACCCATCCTGATATGACCTTAGATGTTGCCAGGATGTAAAACTCCAACAACCAACCAACCAAACTGCCTCTCCTCCTCCCGTCCCCTATCTCACCACCTCTTATATCTTATCTCTCTCATTATCTCCTAATCCCTCCATGGAGGTTAATAATGCCGATACGCACACTGTTGGTTTGACTTCCGGTTATAGCTGACAGCGGAGACTGCGCAGTTATCTGGGTGTTAAGAGACTTCCGGCCAAGTGGTGAGCGGATTGGTTTAGTCGATTTATCCAATGTCGGCTTACACTGTTTTAAGTCGGTAACAGTCTGTGTCTGAATATATCCCACTCACCCAGTGACCTCTGGTCTGTTGTGGTGTCTCTCCATATCCGCTCTGGAGGAGGTGACTGAGATAAGGGGCTTTGGCAATATAAGGGGACTGGAGGAGGAGGTTGTGATGGTGGTAGTGTTGTGTGATGGTGGTGTGTGGTGGTGGTGGTGGTGGTGGAGGTGTTGGTGGCAGTGGTGGTGGTGGTGATGGTGGTGGTGGTGAAGGTGAAGGTGGTGGTAGTGGCGGTGGATGTTGTGGTGGTGGTGACGATGGTGGTGATGGTGGTGAAGGTGGTGGTGGTGGTGGTGGTGAAGTTGAAGGCGGTGGTGATGGTGGTGGTGAAGGTGGTGGTGGTGTTGATGATGGTGGTGGTGGTGATGGTGGTGACGGTGATGGTGGTGGTGGTGGTGATGAGAGTGGTGTGTGGTGTGTTGTGGTGGCGGTGGTGGTGAAGGAGGGGCATGTGGAGGAGGGAGAAAGAGGAGATGAAAGAGAGGGAGGGGAGGATGAAGAGAGGGGGGAGGAGTAGGGGATGGGGAGAAGGAGGGAGGGGAGGAGGAGTGAAGAGAAGGGCGGTGGAGTAGGGTGGGGAGAAGGAGGTGGTGGAAGGAGAGTGAAGAGAAGGGGCGGAGGAGTAGGGGATGGGGAGAAGGAGGTGAGTGAAGGAGAGTGAAGAGAAATGGGGAGGGTGGGAGAGGACAGGAGGTGGAGCATGAGAGGTGGGGGTTGGATATACAGGGTGCTGGAGAGGTATATGGGAATTGGGGGTGGGGAAGTTTAGGGGAGGAGGAGGAGAGGGAGGGGTGGAGGAAGAGAAGGGTGGGGGAGGAGAGGGAGCGGTGGAGGAGGAGAGGGAGTGGTGGAGGAGGAGAGGGAGTGGAGTAGGAAAGGAGGTGGGGTAGGTGGTGGAGGAGTCACCGTGGAGGAGGTCGGTTAACACGGCTTGCCCTCTCAGCTCCTGGAGGGGATCATTGGATCTACACAGCGTCTACAAGAGAGGCTGATAAGAGCGTGGTCAGACGACCTTGACCTAGACCCCCGCTACAGCCAACTGCTGCTGCAGATTGCTCCGCGTGTCATTGCGCCCCTGCACCATACCTCCCTCCCTCTGACGCTCCCTCCCCCCTCCCTCCCTCACACCCTCCCTCCCTCCCTCCCTCCATCCCACCCTACCACCATCCACCCCTCCCTGCCTTCCACCCTCCCTCCGACCCTCCCTCCCTCCTCCCTCCCTCCTCCCTCCCTCCTCCTCCCTCCCTCCCCTCCCTCCCTCTCTCCCACCCTCCCTCCCTCCAACCCTCCCTCCCTCCGCCCTCCCCCCTCCCTCCCTCCTCCCTCCTCCTCCCTCCCTCCCCCCTCCCTTCCCTCTTTTCCCCACCCTCCCTCTCTCTAACTCTCCCTCCCTCCCCCCATTCCCCTTCCACCCCCCTCCCTCGAGGGGACTTCCGGTTTGTGGGTGGGGCTACGGTTGGGTGTTCGACATCTCCTCCAGGGTTGGTGTTTCATTCCCGCGATAGGTGGTGGGTATGGTGTCGTTTATTTTAATGCATGCCCGTTTGGTGATGGTATGTAAAATTTAAGACCTAAATGCACTGGGATTGGTCCCACTGCTTCACTAGTCACAGATGGTCCAGTGTACTATTAACAACTCCACCCCAACAACATAATTCATAAACTCACATAACTAGCTTCATTAGAGTTACACTAGAATTTTTCCTAACAAACCAACATTTATATACCGCTTGCCTAGCTGCAACTGAACATTAAAACTTACTACAAGTTTACCAACTGAATACGGAAGATAACTTCTGCTTACATTCTAAATACTATGTAAATACTCACATTGATCTGACTAATATTGATCTAGTTATGTGACACTACTGTACCATATTGTTATGGAACTTTGGGTTTCAGAATTTCATTGTGTTACATGGTGCAAATTGTCTATTCAACAGGTATTGTACACCTTATTCTATATACCTTTTGTGTAAATAACACTGAATTGACAAATGGCTGGAAGACCAGTGCTTCGGCACTGACAAAAGACTTATTCAGCGGAATAAACATATTTACCACAAAAAAAAATGTGAGTCATGACCTTCAGGGTTCTCAAGGTCAACCCAGCCGTCGACCCTCACGGCCTCACTGCCCACTTCATACAGGCCCCAGCTCCTCACACAGATTGTGTAACATCACCTAGCACTCCAACCTTCACTTGAAACCTCACCCAGAATTGTACCCAGCCTCCACAGCCCACCGCCTCACATACCGTGCTTAGTTAGCCAATGGGAAGAGCGGGACGTAGCCCGGGCGATACAGTGTCCACCTGTGAAGCTGTCGGTCATCGGATTGATTCTTCTCAGTGGACGCATTTGCAGTTTGAGCTATTTTCCGTTGCAACCAGTGGTCCACAACTGGTTCATCAAAGGCTGTGGTATGTGCTGTCCTGTCTGTGGGAAAGTGCATCGGAAAGAGTAGCCTATGTGGCGGCAACGGGTTTCCTCCAAATAAATATGTCAGAATGACCATATGTTTTACATCCAATAGCTGATGATAAAAAGCAATGTGTTCTAGAGGCGTCGTTAAATAAAACAAGCTTGACTTTACTTTTAGTTGGCCGATGGGTATATGCACACTTTGTATCAATGTATGGGTATATAGTTGTAAAGACTAGGTCTCCATAAAGTAAAGTTGAATCCTTCCTCCAACTAATAGATTTACCACTCGTTGTGGTCACCAGTATGTAAAGTCTATGGCTCGAATCTGTGGTTGTGTAGGCAGGCTATAGTGAAATCAATACAGGCAAAGAGAAAGGAAGAGTATAAAGTGTGAAAGAAGAGAGAGAGTCAAGCCCTCTGGTTTATTATTTATATGGTACATGGATTCAGTGTAGAGTATCACCCCACCCTATTCCCCCAATGGGAAACAAGCATTCTTAGCTCTACCAATAGGGATCCAGCATTCCTGGTCCCCATGGTTACCCACCACCACCAAGCTGTGTGGCTCACCTGGCCACCACCTGCCTTGAGCCTGAGTGTGGTGATCCTGACTAGCAGAGGGGGGAGGGGGTAGGCTCTGAGTGCCCCTTACACACAGTCCTGCCAGCACCATTATGTCTATTTACATCTCACTCAGGCACCACCAGCACCTACATATACACATACATGCACCTGGTCACGTATACCCGATCAGTAATAGAACATTTGCATTCCCCCACCAATGCATTAAATCGGAATATTTTACATAGTGTTTGGGTATTACGCACCTAAGGTGCATAACATTATAAGCATAGGGTTTGGATACAGGTATGTGGTGTTTGACAATTCGTGCACAGTGTTTGGCTATATAAACACATGTGTTGGTATATAAACCTGAGCTATGTAAACACAGTGTTTGGCTATATAAACACATGTGTTGGTATATAAACCTGAGCTATGTAAACACAGTGTTTGGCTATATAAACACATAGGTTGGTATATAAACCTGAGGTATGGAAACACAGTGTTTGGCTATATAAACACATGTGTTGGTATATAAACCTGAGCTATGTAAACACAGTGTTTGCCTATATAAACACATGGGTTGGTATATACACCTGAAGTATGTAAACACAGTGGTTGGCTATATAAACACATGGGTCGGTATATAAACCTGAGGTATATAAACACAGCGTTTGGATATATATAAACACAGTGTACATTGGTACATCTAACCTTTCATTGGCACACAACGCTAACTAACTAACAACCTTCTATTGGACGACTATCAAATTTACACTGGCAACAAATCCATAGATTTCCCCAAACCAACTCCCCTATTTCAAACCCCCATCTCCTTTTTATTTAAACTTCCTACCCGCAAGAATACTTCCAAAGTTTCCTGACTACATTTCGATTTAGAAAGTCTCTCCAGTATGAACGGCCTGGCTTCATGTACAGACACACTGTGATTAGTGTCAGTGCTTTTTCAACCACATACCCGTTTTACTAAGTGGTATTAGCAAGTTGGTCGGTGAGTTGTTAGTAGGGCTGGTGGATTCTCATTTATAATTCAGTCCGATTGTTTCGCACTGTTAAGTCTCAGGAGGGGCTCAGAATCCCAGCCGAGCAGCTCTACCGTAGTCGCCTACCCAACCCCCAACTCCTCACCCACCAACGACCAATCGGTAGAGTGCAGGTTAAATAAAAGCTCACGAGAGAAGCATGCTGGAAATGGCTGCCAAGGTGTGGACTGCCCAAACTGTAAAGGAATGACAAATTCCTGACCTAAAAACATACAAAAAATATCTGTGCAAAATAAGGCTAGGAAACCCCCACTAAGCTGCACTGTAAAGGGGCATGTGATATATCACGGCCCACCAGCGGGATGCCCAATGGAAGGTAACCATGACAAAAGTAGCCAGATAGCACACCACACAGCTACGTACAAGCCTATGATATGTAAATAGGAGTAGGCTAGCCTAGTAATAAGAGTAGAACAAAATAAAACACATATATGCCAAGAAAATCAAAAATAATTAACATAGACAATTAACCAGACCAACCAACTATCTATCTGCCACTGAAATGCAGGCAATCAAATACCTTATCAGTGGCTACTGTGTGATAAGATAACACCAACACTACAGCTTGCCAGCATTGAAAACAAGCCTGAATACCCAGGCTTATATGCTATGGACAGTATAAATACAGCCTCAATAAAAACATTTTAAAAAAAGGCTTCCCATGCGGTAGATGGGGAGTCTGAATCCCAGCTGAGTCAAACCAATGACTTACAAAATTGATACTTGTCACTACCTAGCCTGGCGCTCGGCATTAATAGGATAGGACAAGGACTGGTTAGCTCAGTGTCAGGATAATGTGACTGAGTGTGGTGTCAGGTCATGGTGCTAGCGGCCTGATCTCCCAGTGGGGCAGCACTATGAAGGTGCCTGTCCAAATTTGACCAGAGATGTTGCTAGGATACAAAACCCCAACAAACAGACAACAAACAGACCCCCCCCCCCCCACCACCACCACAAAGGGACCATGTGGGATTGCCGAGTGGGTAGAGTGCCAGCTTCCTACACGGAAGGTGGTGGGTTCAATCCCCAGCCGAGTCAAATCCAAGTACCTACATTTAGCAAATTCAATCTTATTGCTATCTTGTCTGACGCCCGCATTATTAGGATATAATGTTAATAGGGCAAGGATTGCAGGATTATTGATTAGCTCAGTGTCAGGATAATTAATATGAGTGGGATATCGGGTCACGATGCCGGCGACCTGGTCTCCCAGTGGGGCAGCAGTATAAAGTCGCCTGAGTGCGCACTGTCACAAGTCGGTACTCATCCTGAAATCATCTAGATGTCCCCGCCCTGATATGATCGTAGATGTTGCCAGGACGTAAAACTCGAACAACCAACCCCACCAACCGTAGATGTTGCAAGGATATAAAACCTCAACAAGGTGTCTTGAGTGGGATATTTATTGCTGGCTGCCTGGTTTCATTCAAAGTGGGGGCAGCCATGATAAAGTCACTACAGCTGCGCACTGCCACAAGTCGGTACCCGTCCTGGATTACCTTTGAGAAGAGCGGGACGTAGCTCAGGCGGTAGAGTGTCCACCTGTGAAGGTGTGGGTCATCTGATTGATCCTGCTCAGTGGACCCATTTGCAGTTTGAGCTATTTTCTGTTCCAACCAGTGGTCCACAATTGGTTCATCAAGGGCTGTGGTATGTGCTGTCCTGTCTGTGGGAAAGTGCATATAAAAGACCCCCTTCACGGGTTTCCTCCAAAGAAATATGTCAGAATGACCATATGTTTGACGTCCAATATCCGATGATAAAAATCAACGCCCTTTAGAGGCTTCGTTAACTAAAACAAGCTTTTTAATGCCTTTGATGTTTCTAGGGCGTGAAACCCCAACAGTTGAATAGTCCGATTGCATCCTGCCTCTGTTAAACCTCAGAAGACCTGCAGGCAGCTTTACCCCCTTCGATCCCCCTTGTGGTCACGTGGGCAATGTCCCCCCGGGACATGGCAGGTGGAGAGTTGAGAAGTGGGTGAGAATCTCCAGAGGGTCGGGCAGCGTGTGGAGTAGGTGGAGCAGAGTAGGGGGGGGGGGGGTACTAGGTAATCAGAAGACGTTATTGTACGCACGACATATGCGTAGGCATATGTTGGTTCGTTGTTGGAGTTTTACATCCTGGCAACATCTAAAGGCCCTGTCACACTACAACGTTTCTCACCGGTGTGCTGGCAACGCGCAAAATATTTGCAACCCGTTGACACATGTCAAACTCTTCGGCGTTTTGGGAGAAAGTTTGATGGGGTGCAGCGTGTTAGTAGCATGCTATGAGCGCGCGGCCAACGGGGTTCGATGTGCTGCAGAACAAAGTGTCAACATCCCGCCAGCGGGTTCCCAGCGTGCCATCAACGTGTTATCGGCGCGTTGTCGGTACGCCACTGGCACGCCGACGGTGTGGGGGTAGCACATCATTAAAGGTTCGCAGAATGCCGGGTAACGTTAGGCAACCAGCAGATGCGCCAGCAACGCATCAAGACGTGCCAGCAACACGTCAAGACACTCCAACAACACATCCAACGCGTCGAGAAACACTGGAACAACGCCAATAGCGTGCCCACTACCCGTCGATGGGACGTTACCGACACGCCGATGGAACGGTCGCATTTTGGCGAAAAAAATGCCAACGTTAACCGACGTTGATCAACGTTATGCCAGCGTTCTGCCAGCGCGCCGCCAACGGGTATCGACGTGTTGGTAACGCGTCATTAATGCCCCCTCCAACCCGTCGGGGCGCGTCGAAAGTTTTGTGCAAGCACAAAACGATCGGCGCGACCTGACGTGCACTGACGGCTATCCCTAGTGCTATCCCTCAAAGTGTACCGATGCGCCGGTAACGCGCCGGTAATGTGTCCCGACGTGTACCGACGTTTCGAACAAAAAGGCAACACGTCGAATCACGTTGGTGGGAAACGTCGTAGTGTGACAGGGCCTTAAGGGCATATCAGGATGGGGTATGTAGGCATATGTAGTAGTCCGAATAGGTTAACTTTGAAGAGTGCTTTCAAATGGACTTTAGCATTCGGATTTTACCATTTTAAATTAATACACAGGAGGACTTATGTACAATTGTACCCTTAGTTTGTATTGCACTTAGTTGAATGCCTGATAAACGTACTAGTTCGCTACATGGTAGGCTTAGGATGTGATCACAGAGAAAGCTTACCAAGTGACTTACTGGCTTACTAAGTGACTGCATGGTAGGTTTATTAGTTGACAAAATATACGCTTTCTAGTTGACTACATGATAGGATTACAACTTACCTGCAGGGTAAGCTTACTAATTGACTACATGGTAGGTTTACTAGTTGATGAACCGGTAGGTTTACTAGTTGATGACCCGGTAGGTTTACTAGTTGACTACTTGTAGGCTTACTAGTTGACTACATGATGGGATTACAACTTACCTGCAGGGTAAGCTTACTAATTGACTACATGGTAGGTTTACTACTTGATGACCAGGTAGGCTTACTAGTTGACTACTTGTAGGCTTACCAGTTGATTATAGCATATAATTAATAATTGAATACATGATAAGTTTACTAGTTAACTACTGATAGGTTTACTACTTCACTAAATGCGAAGTTTACTAGTTGATGACCTGGTAGTTTACTAGTTTATTACATAATATCCCTACTCATTGCCTAACTGGTAGTGAACTATCTAGTATGATTACGAGTTGACTGTATGGTAGGATTACTAGTTGATTAGGTGGTAGACCTACTAAGTGACTACTTGGTAAGGTCAATAGTTTCCTACTTGGTAAGATTACTAAATTCCTACATGGTAGCCTTACTAGCTGACTACTAAGTGTGCTTACTAAGCCACTAGAGGGTAGGCGTTGCAGGCTCTAGGGTAGGCGTTGTAAGCTCTAGGGTAGGCGTTGCAGGCTCTAGGGTAGGTGTTGTAAGCTCTAGGGTAGGCATTGCAGGCTCTAGATTAGGCATTGCAGGCTCTAGGGTAGGCGTTGTAAGCTCTAGGGTAGGCATTGCAGGCTCTAGGGTAGGCACTGCAGGCTCTGGGGTAGTCATTGCAGGCTCTAGGATAGGTTTTGCAGGCTCTACGGTAGACATTGCAGGCTCTAGGGTAGGCATTCCAAGCTCTAGGGTAGGCATTGCAGGCTCGAGGGTAGGCGTTGCAGGCTCTAGGGTAGGCATTGTAAGCTCTAGGGTAGGCATTGCAGGCTCTAGGGTAGGCGTTGCAGGCTCTGGGGTAGGCATTGCAGGCTCTAGGGTAGGTTTTGCAGGCTCTACGGTAGACATTGCAGGCTCTAGGGTAGGCATTCCAAGCTCTAGGGTAGGCATTGCAGGCTCTAGGGTAGGCATTGCAGGCTCGAGGGTAGGTGTTGCAGGCTCTAGGGTAGGCGTTGCAGGCTTTAGGGTAGGCATTGCAGGCTCTAGGGTAGGTGTTGCAGGCTCTAGGGTAGGCGTTGCAGGCTCTAGGGTAGGCGTTGCATGCTCTAAGGTAGGCATTGCAGGCTCTAGGGTAGGCATTGCAGGCTCTAGGGTAGGCATTGCAGGCTCTAGGGTAGGCGCATTGCAGGCTATAGGGTAGGCATCGCAGGCTCTAGGGTAGGCGTTGCAGGCTCTAGGGTAGGCATTGCAGGCTCTATGGTAAGCGTTGCAGGCTCTAGGGTAGGCGTTGCAGGCTCTAGGGTGGGCATTGCAGGCCTACTGCTCCTTTCAAGCCATTGTAATGACGCACAGCGGGCCAGTGTAATCAGCTTCACAGCCTGCTTATTTGAATGATTTCCTATTGATTTTAAAACTGTAATCAAAGTAAGTACAACCGTCATTGAAGTGCCCTGGGGAAAAGGGTATTACAGCCCCCTGTACCCACTCCTCCTTTTAAAATTAAATAAATGATTTGGAGCATTTGGTATTGTTATCACCACTGATGTGGTATTGTTTGTTGCCTTGACACATAAATAAAACGTGAATATTTCCATGCATTCTGCATTGTGAGACTGCAACCCCCCCCCCCCCCCTCCGCGCATCAGCAACCTTTGTCTGTCCCTCTCGCTCTCGCTATCGCTCTCCTTCTCCCTCTCCCTCTCCCTCTCCCTCTCCCTCTCCCTCTCCCTCTCCCTCTCCCTCTCCCTCTCCCCCCTCCCTCTCCCCGCTACCTCCTTCCTCCTCCCTCCTCCCTCCTCCATCCTCCCTCATCCGTCCTCCATCCCCCATCCTCCCCTTCCGTCCTCCGTCCTCCCCCTCCGTCCTCCACCTCCCTCCTCTCTCCTCCCTCCTCCCTCCCCCTCTTCCTTCTTCCCTCCTCCCCCTCCCCTCTCCCCAGGTGGCGCCTGCCTCAATCCCGATAATGACTCCCCTAATTCGCCATTATCCCGCCAGGCGGCCTGTACTTCCTGTCGCGTTGACGGTCGGCCTGCGGGGCGGGCTGTCAATCATTGCGAGGCCACGCCCACCACGTGACCTAGGTAACGAGGTGATGGGGGGTGAGTGCTATTGACTCTTGGCACTGGGAGGAGACGGGGCTGCGTGGGGGGCCGGCCCTTATCACCTTAGTAACCCCCCCACCACCACCACCTCCAAATCTCCGCGGTCCAGCCGATAAAGTCTCCCACCCCGCCCCGGGGAGACCGGGCCTCCTCCTGATTTTGTTTATGAATTAGGGAAGAGTGGAATGTACCGTTTTGTAAAAAGAAATATACATTTATTTTATATTTAATTAGAGTCGTTGATTAAAGTTGCATCGTCTGATGGTTTTGAATTTCTGTATTTTTTCTGAGATAAATATATTAGATCGATCACTAGTATCTATTTTACATTAGTTCAAAGTTGCCTTTATTTTAAATGGTAAACTTTTGAGATATTTTGAGTGCAAACATGGAAAATTAGTTTTGGCAAGCTTGTCAAAACTCTGACACCATAGACTTCTGCAGTAACCAGTTCTGTTAAATTCACTCAGTATTGCCTTCTACGCAGAAATAAATGCTTAATAAGTGCATCAGTATCTAAGTTAGATATGTAGAATCAAATCTAAATAATTATTTTGGTTTTGAAAATCTGAAGCTTCTTCGGACTACGCAGCTTTAAGCAGGGGAAATTTTAACTGCAGAGAATTGGTCTTCCTTATAACACTGACCTGCAATATTCGATGTTTACTTTTTGTGCTGGGGGGGGGGGGGGGGGGTCATTAAGCAAACAAACACATCGGTATTCCATTGCTACTTCCCCTATCCTAGTAATACAGAATGTCAGGCTAGGCAATGCCAAGTATCAGTTGTTAAGTCATTGGTTTGACTCAGCCCGGGTTCAAATCCCTAAGTGTTGACGTGGATTACATGAATGACGGTAAAGTGGACCAAAGACGTGTTATTGGAGTGGGTCGCAGGAATGATAGTAAAGTGGGTCAAAGAAGTGTGTTAAGGGAATGAGAGTAAAGTGGGTCAAAGTGGTGCATTAGAAAGAGAGCAAAGTGGGTTAAAGAAGTGTGTTAGAGAAATGATAGTAAAGTGGGTCAAAGTAGTGTCTTAGAGGAATGACATTAAAATAGATCAAAGAAGTGTGTTAGAGAAATGACAGTAAAGTGGGTCAAAGTGGTGCATTAGAAAGAGAGCAAAGTGGGTTAAAGAAGTGTGTTAGAGAAATGACAGTAAAGTGGGTCAAAGTAGTGTCTTAGAGGAATGACATTAAAATAGATCAAAGAAGTGTGTTAGAGAAATGACAGTAAAGTGGGTCAAAGTAGTGTCTTAGAGGAATGAGAGTAAAGTGGGTCAAAGAAGTGTGTTAGTGGAATGAGAGTAAAGTGGGTCAAAGAAGTGGTATTGAAGGAGGCTACAGGAATCATAGTAAAGTGGTCAAATACTTGTGATGCAGTTGTGTAAGTGTTTTTAAAGTGAGTTTCAGGAATGATGGTAAAGTGGGTCAAATAAGTGCCATTGAATCGACGAATATTACTGAAGCAGGCCAGGGAACTGTTAGTGAAGCAGGCCATTGAAATGGTAGTGAAGCGGGTCTGAGAACTTTGATTGAATTAAGTCACAAAACAGGTCAGTGGTTCGATTCCCCATGACTCCACCTCTGCCAATTTGGATTTCAACCGCTGTGTATAACTTACAGTGTCATTAAAGGCCAGTTGCTCCCATACCACGTCTATGTGGTGTCAGCGGTTAAAAATCCCTTAGGTCGGTAAAAAGTGTAGGCTCGGGTTTTCTATCGACCAACTGGCTAATGGTGGAAACAAGTCTATACAGACTTATCCATGATAGGCAGTATCAAGCAAAAAAAATATATATATTACTATTAGCGCCGTAGGTGGTGTAACTGTTTGTGATGGGGTGGGGGGATTGTTAGTGACGCGGGGCCGCAGATAGCGGTATCTGGCGGCCGGTAGGGTGCGTCAGGGCCCGTGTCACGTGACACGCAGCTGCTTTCGGCTCATCTTATCAGCGCTTATCTAAGCATCGCGCAGGCGCGGTTTAATCAGTCCGCCTAATCGGGGTTTGCCGCATCGCGCTCGACAAATGGTCGGCGCTGGTACGCATGCGCGTGTTTGTGTGTAGGTATCTGTTGGTATGTGTATGTGGTGTGTATGTGCATGTCTGTATATGCGTGTGTATGTTTATGTATGTATAACCATGCAAATATTTATGCATATATACGTATGTGTAATACTAGTAGTCTGCACTGACCTCAGGGAGCCTAGTTGGCTTAATGGTTAGCACACTGGCATTGGAATGCAAAGAGATTTGGTTCGAGTCCCGCTCTAGGCGCAATAATTCCCCTTTTCGTCACCTCCATGACATATGCATATAGGTATGCTTATATGTATGTATATAAGTAGTATGTATGCATATGTGATATATAGCGCATTATGCGAGTATAAAGACGCGAAAGGGAATTATTGTCATCCCAGCTGGGAGTTTCATACATGAGAAATACCAAATGTTTTGTGTTTCTTTTATTTATGTAACAAATTATTATTATTATTTATATAGTAAATAATATATCACATATGGGTATATATTTACACATATATTCATCGCATATACCCTTCCTTTCCCCTCTCTCCCTCGCTTTTAGTAACTCCCATCTTCCCCGTTCCTCCCCCTCCCCTTCTAAGTTCCATACGCGCAATTACACACACATCAGAGAATGCACCGACTGGTTTTATTGACGGTCCATTCATTGGACGATAAATATCACAGGGGATGCTTGCAAATCACAGTTTGAGCAAAGTCTGGGAAAGCACTCACACACTTGCAATATGGTGGGATGGTCATAAGCAGCGTGTCTTATTGCACGGTGAGAAGACGGCTTGTTACTGGTGGGAACCGGGAGGTGTAATAACAGCATGCAACGCGCCATCTTTGATCTTGATCTTAGCGAAGGACTCAGATAAGTGGGGTTGGAGTAGGATGGCGGCCCCAGCAACCCTTACAGCCCAATTCCCCCCTCCCTCCCTCCCCCCATCCCTCCCCCCTCCTCCCTCCTCCCCCTCCCCTCCCCCTCCTCCACCTCCTCTTCTTCTCCTCCTCCCCCACCCCTCCCTCCGCCTCCCTCCTCCCCTCCTCCTCCCCTTTCCCCCCTCCCCCCCCTCCCCCTCCTCCCCTCTCCCTCCCCACATCCTCCCCTCCATCCTCCCCTCCCCCTCCCCTCCCCCTCCCCCTCCCTCGCCCCTCTCCCTCCTCCCTCTCCTCCCCCTCTCCCCTCTCCCCCCTCTCCTCCCCTCTCCCTCCCCACCCCCCTCCCCCCCTCTCCCCTCCCCCCCCTCTCCCCCCTCCTCCCCCCCCTTGCACTGCACTGCCATTCCCGCCGCCCATTCCCCTCCCCTCCCCCTCCCCCTTCCCCCTCCTCTTCCCCTCCCCCCCCCCCTCCCCCCCTCATCGCCCCCTCCCACTGCTCAACACCCCCCCCCCCCCCCTCCCCGCCCTGTCTCACATAACCATCTCCGAACTTCAATGTCGTCTGCTCTGGTAAGAAATTGGCCATTGTCAAGGAAACTCACCAATTTCCATTCCCATTTCCGTCGAGGAAGAAATACTGATTCTGGTAAACCGACGTTGAATGTCGCGTTAGGGAACACGTTGATATGGGTGGGGCGGGCTTAGGTGGGGGGGGGGGGGTAGAGCAAGGAGGGTGGTTGTGAACATGGAGGTAGGGTACTGGAGGAAATTAGCAACACGGAAACAAGGACTGGGGATGGAGAAGGACAGTGTCCGTGGATGGGGATGCAGGGTGGTTGGTTGTCGGAGTTTTACCTCCTGGCAACATCTATGGTCATATCAGGACGGGTACCGACTTGTGACAGTGCGCACTCATGGCAACGTTAATAGTGCTGCACCACTGGGAGACCAGGCCACCAGCACCATGACCTGATATCCCACTCAGTCACATTATATATCCTGACATTAAGCCAAGCAGTCATTGCCCTATCCTAGTAATGCCAAGCGCCTGGCTAGGAAGCGACAAGTTTCAATTTCATAAGTCATTGGTTTGACTCGGCCAGGTTTCGAATCCGTGGGTTAGAACACCATGATCTAAAGAAGCAGGAGACGGACGCTCAACTCATTCGGTCATCCCGTCTGGTGTGGGGATGCAGGGTGCGGGGTGGTGGTGGGAGGTGGGGGTGGGTGATGGTGGGGGTGAAAGGGCCCTCGGTGTTCACCAGCCGGGATCAATGGCGCCGAGGCCGGCAAGGCTCATTTCTCCCGGGGCTCTATCCCTGCCAGGGGCCGGCGGGCTCAGTAATCAGGGGAAGGGGGTGGGGGGGGGGGGAGTGAGGGGGAGGGAGGAGTGAGGGGGGAGGGATAAGGGGGGAGGGGAGGTCAGCCGTTAGCGCAAGTCTGTTACTTAGTGTCGTGGTTACTGTTTGTGTTGTCAGATGTTGGTGCTGCTGCCACTGTTATTGTGACTGTCAGTGTTGGTATCACTGTCACTGTTGGTATCACTGTCACTGTTGGTGTCACTGTCACTGTCATTGTTAATATTACTGTCACTGTTGGTGTCGCTGTCACTATTAGTGACACTGTCACTGTTAGTGTCATTGGCACTGTTCGTGCTACTGTCACTACACTGACTATGTGTACTACTGCCACTGTTACTGCAGCTGTCACGGGTTGTGCCGCTGTCACCGGTGTTGCTGCTGTCACTATTAGTGTCACTGTCACTGTAAGTGCTACTGTCACCACACTCATATACCGATTCAGTATCCCTTATATCCAGCAAATAAATGCTTAATAAGGGCACCAGTATCTAAGTTGGATCTCTGAGATCAAATCTAAGTCAGTGTTTTTGTTTCGACAATTTGATTGATTTCATCGTACTATGCGTCAACGATTGATTACTGCGACAACGGGGCATCTCTCTGTACTACTCGGCCCCTTCGCGGGTTTGTGCCCGGGGCGGTCCGGGAGGGTGCCTGGGGGAGAGACCGACACGGCGGCTCCTACTCCCCGGGCTGTGCCGCAGGGGGTTCCCGGCAAGTGGCTTTATCGGGCCAGAGAGGCCAGGTCATTCACCCTCCCCACCCGCCCTTCCACTTCTCCCCCCCCCCCCCCCGCCTTCCTCCCTCTTCCCCTCCTTTGTCCGCCCTCCACTCCACTCCACTCCTCCCATCTCCTCTGTCCTCTCCTCCTTTCTCATCTTTTCCCACCGCCTTCTCTTCCCTCTCTTCCCACCCCCTTCTCTTCCTTCCTCTCTCGGGTCCTCTCCTCTTCTCCCCGTCCCTCGGCTCCCCTCCACTCCTCTCCCTTCACCCCCTTCTTCTCCCCTTCCCCCCCCCCCCCTCCCGCAGGCTCACTCCCGCGGGCTCCCTCCCCTCACGTCCCCCCAACAGCACAGCACCCATCTGCTAGATGCCTGTCAATTACAGACTGACCAAACCTGGACATGACCTCTACGCCCCACCACCATCACCACCACCCACCACCACCATCACCACCACCCACCACCAACCACCCACCACCACCCACCACCACCACCATCACCACCACCACCCACCAACCACTACCACCCACTACCACCCACCACCACCCAACCCACCAGCACCCACTTACCACCCATTACCACCCACCACCACCCACTACCACCCACCACCACCATCACCACCACCCACCACCACCCACTACCACCCACCACCACCCACCACCACCCACCACCACCCACTCACCCACCACCACCAACCACCACCATCACCACCCACCACCACCCACTACCACCCACCACCACCCAGCTGCTTCAAGACCGGCGCTCCTCAGTGCGCATGCCCCGCGTATAAACACTCCCCCCATATATACAGATAGCGGTTGAGATTAGGGCGTTTGCTTAAGGACTGGAGTAATCACTGTCTTTTAAACTGACTCCTCTGCGCATGCTCACGGTGCCGGAGGACGTGCGGTGCCGGAGCGTGTGTGTGAGTGTATGTGCGCGTGTGTGAGTGTATGCGCGCGTGTGTGTGTGTACATGCGTGTGTGTGTACATGCGCGTGTGTGCGTGTGCGTGTGTGTGAGTGAGCTATGCACTGAGAGCCTTAATGCCGCCTGATTGCTTGCGGCCTTTCTCCGCTAGGTGGCAGTGCTGGTTTATTTATAGGCACGGTGGTCAGCCTACCTTGACGGCGGTATCATAACGAGGACATAATGACCAGGGCTTCATTGTAAATCTAACACACACACACAAGCACGCACGCGCATATACACGCACTCAGCCGCATGCGCATGCGCACCGGACGTGCTATTTGCGGCTCTTGGGTCACGTGGGGACATTGTGACACGTGCGCATGCGCAGACGAGCGTCAGTGTGCGGGTGGGTCGGTGGGGGGGGGGGGTACCTGCCTCAAGCCACCCCCACCCCATCCAGGGTATCACCGTCTGTATGTACTGTTAAAGACACTAGTGTTACCACTACCCACCACTACTACTACCTACCACATAGTAACTACCAGTATTACTAACTACCACCATTACTAATCACTACTATTAACCACCACTACTACTACTACTACCACTTATTTGGTGGTTGGTTGTTGGAGTTTTATGTCCTGGCAACATTTATTTAATGTCATATCAGGATGGGTACTGGCTTGTGACAGCGTGCACTAATGGCGACTTTATAGTGCTGCCCCACTGGGAAATCAGGATGCTGGCACCATGACCTGATATCCCACTCAGTCACATTATCCTGACACTGAGTTAACAAGTCCTTGACCTATTCTATTAATGCCGAGCGCCAGGCTAGGAAGCGACAAGTATCAATTTTATAAGTCATTGGTTTGACTCGACCGGGCATGCGAGGCCCGGCCTCTACCGATTCGGCCACAACTTAGTAACTAGCGGTGTCACTACTAACCACCACCACTATTAGCTACCACTTGGTAAGGGCATGAGAGCCCGAAAGATTGAGAGAGCGAATGAGCGACAGAGTAAAGTGTGAGAGACTGGAAGAAAGCATCGTGACCTTTGACCTAGCTTTGCTCTCGGATGCCGTCAACCCACCAGTGCCTGCTTGTGCCTGTGGCACCGTCTGTCGGCTCAGTGCAGCCTACTTACACTGTATATGTTTGGTAAACTGTTGCTGTTCCAGCCCCCCCCCCCCATCAACCCCTTGAGGCCGGGACCGGATATCCTAACCCACTTACACACTTACAGGTCCATTCTACCTCATCGACTCACGGACCCCGGGAAGGGCTCCCCTTACTCCACTCACTCCACTCACTCCACTCACTCCACTCACTCCACTCAATCCACCCACTCCACTCACTCCACTCACTCCACTCACTCCGCTCACTCCACTCACCCCACTCACTCCACCCACTCCACTCACTCCATTCACACTCCACTCACTCCACTCACTCCACTCACTCTGCTCACTCCACTCACTCCACTCACTCCACTCACTCCACTCACTCCACTCACTCCACTCACTCCACTCACTCCACCCTCTCCTCTCACTCCACTCACTCCAATCACCCCACTCACTCCACCCACATTCACTCACTCCACTCACTCCATTCACTCCACTCACTCCACACACTACGCACACTGCACTCACTCCACTCACTCCACTCACTCCACTCACTCCACTCACTCCACTCACTCCACTCACACCACTCATTCCACATACTCCACTCACTCCACTCGCTCCACACTCCACTCACTCCACTCACTCCACTCACTCCACTCACTCCACTCACTCCACTCACTCCACTCACTCCACTCACTCCACTCACTCCACTCACTCCACTCACTCCACTCACTCCACTCACTCTACTCACTCCACTCACTCCACTCACTCCACTCACTCCACTCACTCCACTCACTCCACTCACTCCACTCACTCCACTCACTCCACTCACTCCACTCACTCTGCTCACTCCACTCACTCCACTCACTCCACTCACTCCACTCACTCCACTCACTCCACTCACTCCACTCACTCCACTCACTCCACTCACTCCACTCACTCCACTCACTCCACTCACTCCACTCACTCCACTCACTCCACTCACTCCACTCACTCCACCCTCTCCACTCACTCCACTCACTCTCCTCACACCACTCACTCCACTCACTCCACTCACTCCCTCACTCCACTCACTCCACTCACTCCACTCACTCCACTCACTCACTGCTCCACTACTCCACTCACTCTCTCCCTCACTCATCCACTCACTCCCCTCACTCCACTCACTCCCCACTCCACTCACTCCTATCACACCTCACTCACTCCATCACTCTGCTCACTCCACTCACTCCCCTCACTCAACTCACTCCACCCACTCCACTCACTCCACTCACACTCCACTCACACTCCACTCACACTCCACTCACTCCTCACTTCACCTGCTCCACTCACTCCACTCACTCCACTCACACCCTGAGCTGCTCTCACTCCCCTCACTCCCCTCACTCCACTCACTCCACTCACTCCACTCACTCCACTCACTCCACTCACTCCACTCACTCCACTCACTCCACTCACTCCACTCACTCCACTCACACCCTGAGCTGCTCTCACTCCCCTCACTCCCCTCACTCCACTCACCCCACTCACTCCACTCTCTCCCCACACTCCACTCACTCCCCGAGCTGCTCTCACTCCCCTCACTCCCCTCACTCCCCACACTCCCCTCACTCCACTCACTCCCCGAGCTGCTCTCACTCCCCTCACTCCCCTCGCTCCCCTCGCTCCCCTCGCTGCTCTCACTCCCCTCACTGCTCGCTATGCTGCCCCACACAGCCCCCACACCTCACATCTCACACTCCCCTCACACCCCGCAGCCAGCCTGACACAGGTAAGCGACTTGAACACGACCTGGTCACCGCCATTTACCGGGACTCGGCCGGGGGAGGATGGAGCGGGGGTGTGGGGTGTGGGGGAGGATGGAGTGGGGGTGTGGGGTGTGGGGGAGCATGGAGCAGGGGTGTGGGGTGTGGGGGAGGATGGAGCGGGGGTGTGGGGTGTGGGGGAGGATGGAGCGGGGGTGTGGGGTGTGGGGGAGGATGGAGCGGGGGTGTGGGGTGTCGGGGAGGATGGAGTGGGTGGGAGTTGAGTGGGGAAGGAGGTGCCCCCGCTCTCTGTGTGGGCGAGGATCGAGATGGGGAGGGGTGACTGGGGTGGGGTAGGGTGTGGTAGGGGAAGTGGCGGAGGGACAGGCAATGTAGAAATGTTATTTCATCTATTATATATCCACAGGCTTTCATGTATGTGAATGTACATCTACCCCTCTCTCTCTAAATATACATATACTATGCATGCTGTAATGATCATGAACCGACTCTACACAACGACGTCTAGTTTCATAATGCTTTATTTGGGTTCCGCGCAGACGGCGCTGCCGGCCCGATCAGGGTTTCGGTTTCGGGTGCTCGCGTCGTACATACACTACATCTCCCTTTTATACATTTTGCATTGTAATGAAAGCTCAGTAAGCTACCGATGATTTTAACTTCTCTCTGTGTATGGCTTCCGAGGATCGCAAGTAACATTCAGTCGTGACGTCATTCATTTCTGTGACCTTATGTTTCTTACATCATTTACGACTTACCGCGTTGTGGCTGGCATGCAAGCACAGCCCTGTTTCCTTCCGAAGGTAGCCCCTAAACCGGTTTGTTAATTTTTTATATTTTTTTTTATATATAGTTTTGACCTTACACTATGGTCTTTTTGGACGTGTGTCATTTCGTGGATACTTATGCTTATTTCTAACATTTAGCGCATGCACATTTATAACATTGCATATATTGGTATGTAATAATGTTTGACTTTGTGTCTGTACGTACCAACCGTGTGACCTTGTGCCTTCATTTGCGCACATGTGCATCTCGTCGTAGATGTGGGTCGCTGTCGCGTTGCCGATACGCGTGACATGTTTATTACCTACTGATACGCTAGCCTTTGTGGCGGTTTTACTTTTCGTCCGTATCTCGTTGTGTATGGGCTTTGTGACGCGTTCTCACTGGCTTTATCAGTTTGGGACCCGTGTTGTGTGTGCGGGTTGAGTTGTTCAATGTTCTGATTATTTTCCTTTGTCTGAAATATATGTTTTCGGTTTCGTACTAGGTTATGATTTTTGTTGTTGCGTACTACGTATTTTCTTGTCTCGTTGTCGCCCGCCTTTTCTATCACCCCTTGGGCCCATTTCCCTTTGTGGGTTAGATACCGCACGTATTGTCCGGCCTGTATGATATTGTGCGGTCGTAGCGTTGTTTTTGTTTAATTTGTACATTTCTGATTTGTTGTTTTGCTACTCTAGTTACTTTGGGTTTTAATTGTTGTGCTGTTGTTGGCAGTTTCGAACGTAGCTTTCTACTCATTAGCATTTGCGCTGGCGATGCGTCTATGTCTGCCAGCAGAGTGTTTCTGTAGTTTAGCAGGAACAGGTTGTAGTCTTTTGACTCTGTCATGGCCTTTTTTATCATTTTCTTTACTGTTTGGATATGCCTTTCGGCCTGCCCGTTGCTTTGTGGAAAGTGCGGACTCTAAAACATGATTTTGAATCCGTATTGTTCTGCGAATTTGTTATATTCCTCCCCTGCGAATTGTGGACCATTGTCAGACACTACATTCTCTGGAATGCCGTGCCGACCAAATATTTGCTTCATTGCTTTTATCACTGCACTGCTAGTTGTTGTCTGTAGCTCTACCACTTCTGGATATTTCGACCAGTAATCTACGATTAGTAAGTATGTTTGATTTTCTATTTGGAACAGATCGGCCCCTATTTTGTTGAACGGTGAGCATGGTATTTCATGGGACGTTAATGGTTCACTGTGTTGTTTGTTCCTGTACTGTTGGCATAACGTGCATCTTTTAATTTTGTCTTCTAGTTGTGTTTGCATACCTGGCCAAAAAACGTGTTCTCTTGCTAGTCGCTTACTTTTGATTATTCCCTGGTGTGTTTCGTGTAATCTTGTTAACATTTCCTTTTGCAGTTCTGAGGGTATTATTATTCTGTTAACTTTTAGTAATACTCCGTTGGCCCTGGTTATTTCGTGCCGGAACGTATGGAATGGCGTCACACATTTCGGTACTGAGTTTTTATCCTCTGGCCATCCGTTCTCAACCATTTTGATTCCGTTAGCACTTTATCTTTGTTTGTTTCTTTTGCGATGTCATTAAGGCCCCCTTGTACTAAGTGTATTGCTGCTACTGTGATGTCTGTGTCGAACAGCTGCTCAGGTCCTGTCTTGTCGCTGTGGTCTCTGGACAACGGATCTGCAACATACATATTACAACCCTTTATGTGGACCAGTTCTAGGTTGTAATTCAATAAGCGCATCCTCATGCGTTGCATGCGCGCGGACAGTTGGTACATTGGTTTATTTACAATTGCTACCAGTGGTTTATGATCTGTTTCGACCCGTACCTTCTTTCCGAATATGTAGTTATGGAACTTCGTGCAACCGAAACAGATTGCTAAGAGTTCTTTTTCGATCACCGCATAGCTGCTTTGGGTCTCGTCAAGCGCTTTTGATGCCATTGCTATTGGCCTGCCTTCTTGCAACAGTGCCGCCCCGAGCCCTGACTTTGAGGCATCAACTTGGAGAGTTATCTCTTTAGTTACGTCATAGAATCTGAGGACAGGTGCTTTTGTGATCATTTTTTTTAGATTATCGAATGCATTTTGTTGCGATTCTTGCCAATGCCATGCCGTTTCCTTTACTGTTAGAATGCGTAATGGTTTTGTTAGTTCTGCGAGGTTGGGCATGAATTTAGCTACATAGGCTACCATGCCCAAGAATCTTTGTACCGACTGTTTGTTGGTGGGTGTGGGCATGTCTGTTATTGCTTGTACTCTCTCATTGCTTGGTTTCACCCCTTCTTCCGAAATGACGTGGCCTACGTAATTGACACTTGTTTTACCAATGCTAGATTTGTCAGGATTTAGGGTTAATCCAACCTCTCGTGCCCGTTCTAGGACAGCGTTGAGATTCGCGTTGTGCTTGGTTATTGTTTTCCCGTATACCAAAATGTCATCTGTAATTACATTAACTCCCTTCAAATCATGCAGAATTTTATTCATTTCGTATATGAAGATGTCCCCGGCGGTTTTAATGCCAAACGGTAGCCTTGTGTATCTATATCTGCCCCAGGGGGTGTTAAACGTGCATAGTTTTGAGCTGTCTATGTCTAGTTGAATTTGCCAATAACCATTTTTTGTGTCAAGGACTGAAAAGTATTTTGCATCGTCTAAATTTGCTATGACCTCCTCTACCGTACGTGTCGGGTATGGCCCCCTTAGGATTGCTTTGTTTAGTCTGGTTGGATCTAAGCACACTCTGATTTTGTCTTTTTTCCTGACCACCGTTATTGAACTGACCCACGGCGTCGGTTCTGTCTCTTCTACTATTACCCCCAGTTTCAGCATTCGGTCTAATTCTGCCTTTACCTTGTTTTCAATGGCATGCGGTACCCGTCTGGGCGGGTCAATGACTGGTTGCACTGTACTGTCTGTGTATATCTTAGCATTTATTTTAATCGTGCCTAGACCCGTGAACACATCGTTAAATGTTTTTACCGTGTTCTGTGAATCACTGATGTCTCTGTTTTCCTCCGTCTGGACACTGTCGATGCGCGATAGGATGCGTAGTCGGACGCACGCCTCCTTGCCGAGGATGGGGCATCCTGTCTCTGTCACTTGGAATCGTAGCCACTGATCCCGCACTAGCAGCGATGTTTCTCCTCTCGGCACTATCTTTTCCCCCGAGTACGTGACGAGTCGACATCTTGATGTTTTTAATTCCGCGTTGTTGATTCTGCTGAATAAGTTCATTGGAATTATGTTTGCTTCAGAGCCCGTATCCAATTTGAATTTTATATTGACGGGGCCCACAGGTATTTCGGCAAACCACAAATCGCTTGTCTTGCTGTCATCTCTCTCGATGGCTCCCACGAACAGGTCAAATTCCGGGTTTTCGAATTCCTTCTCGTCGTCTTCATCGTGTTCGTTTAGGACTATCTCGTTTATGCTTGTGGTTTTGCCCCGGCACACTTTCGCGAAATGTCCTATCTTTTTGCACACCGAGCACGATTTGCCTTTTGCGGGGCATGCGTCGCGACCGTTTCGGTGAGTGTACCCGCACCATGAACAATTTGCGCGCACGTCTCCGGGTCTGCTGTCTTGATCCCGGCTCCCTCTGGCGGCCGGCCGTTGCCTCTGCTGCTGCCTGGAGTCGTACGTTCGTGGTGTTTGGCGGGCCGTATCCTCACGTCGTACGTAATCCACCGCATGTTCGCCGCTTGTCGCCCCTGCCAACTGTCGTCCTGTGTGTTCGCTCAGGCGGCATATTTCCTCGCACATCTTGAGAGACAGTTTCGGCGTTCTTAAGAGCCGATCGCGTAGCTCATTGCATTTGACACCGCTCACTAGTCTGT
>CM059186.1:137347675-137368078 GCA_030323885.1 Branchipolynoe longqiensis
TGAGTCAGCCTCACGAAAACGGGCCAATCGGTGGTCAAGTGAAGATGTTGGCATCGCAATTCTTAAAAGTGTAGTGCATTTCTTTGTTTCATATTAAATTATCCTAGAAACAAATCAAGTTGTTTTATTTTCTCGACCTTTACATCCAGGATGAATTTAAAGACTTTCCAACACCTCTGTCAATGCTAAATCATAATTATCATGATCGACGCCGACATCCAATCATCGATGCCGACAACTTTAACAGATATCGGCGTCGCAATTCTTAAAGACTCGTACATTTCTTTGTTTTATATTATATTATCCTAAAAACAATTCAGGTTGTTGTACTTTCTCGACCTTTACATTCAGGATAAATTTAAAGACTTTCCAACACCTATGTCAATTCTAAATTATAATTATACCGATCGACGCCGATATCCAAGCTCGACGCCGACATTGACCACCAATTGGCCTCTTTTCGTGATCCTGACCCATATATATATAATATATATATATTTGTTATATATATATGTATAAATATCGCCGTGAATATGGCCTATGCTGCCGACACGGCGTAAAGAAACCACCAATCAATCAACAAACAGTATAAATATGAGTTTGTCGATAATCACATTTTTCATAGTACTACTCCTAGGGCTTGGTGTGACCAGCCGATTGATTGGACTGGGCCAGTCAAATCCCTCGTCTAGGTGAAGTCGGGGCCAAAGTGCAGTATTGGTCGACAGGAAGCCGCAGCTCCCTGAAGACCTCATGCACCAGGATCCATTCCTCCACCGACACGAGTGGTGGGAGTCGCCCCATTTGTCGCCTTTTACGATCTGCAAGGGGGTGCAAGGGAACTATTCTACCCCGGTTCCCCACGGGGGTCGAGAGACTCATGCAAACTGAAAGGTCCTCATTGTAATTGCAAGTGCACTGCACCCACTATGTTAAACATTTTTTTAAATGTAAACATTACCCTGTCACTATAAACATGACTAATTGGTTGTATCCCCCCATAGACTTATATGTAGAGATTATATAGTGGAAGGCTAAAACTGAGATTATTGTTAATTTAACAATTTTGATCTACTTCTACCATATGAACAAAGCAACCCGTATCAGGCTCGACCCAACAGTCTGAGCTCTGACACTGATACCCACCCCCATCACCGTTGTTCTCCAATTTCCATCTGTGACGTCATCTTGCCACAGTAACCCTCGAGGTTGCCTGGCAACCGTGTAACAAATAGAAAAGTTTGCGCGACTAACAAATACACTGCCTCGGCGTAAAATATAAAATTCATCAGTCCTTTATACTGGTAAGCAGCAGTGTAAATATTTAATCGAATAAATAAATATAACTTACGCCATTGCTAAGTATCAGGTTAGCTACTCCTCGCCCATTTTGCGACTCTATCCCGTGTAGAGCGACACAAACTTAACATAGTTATTTTAACAACCTGTCACGTTTTATAGCCTAACTATGGTTTTCCTAAGATTACGCCTTTACCATAGTATGTTTTACTTTTAGCCCACAACAAAAGTAGATGCATATAATAGTTATCGCTTATAAATCCCGTGTTTAAATGGGCCTATCCATTATAGTGTAACCTATGTTAGTATGTACATCTTAGAACCATGACGTCACTATTGGATCATACCGACCGACACCTGGGGCCAAATGTAAGAGCCACAAATTATCGGCTGCGGAGTTAATGGCGGCCGGCGGGGTATCTATTGTCGGCGTTAATATATGTGTCACGGGGGATGTATTAGTCCAAAGCGCGCGCGGGTTAGCTAACGTTTCAGTTATTTATAGATTTGGGAAATCCCTCTGCGTTTGTAGCCATATATTAGGCTCAAATATATTAAATGCGACCATATTTAACAGAATTACATACTCAAATCGTGAAATTTCATTAAATTAACCCTAAATTCAAAGCGTTAATAAGGCTACCGCCGCATTGGCGGCGATATTATTAGTTATATTTTCGAATCGACGAATGTAATGTAAGCAAATCGCCGCATCGACGTCGCGTTCCATACTGGCGGCGCCGGCGGTTTGTTTACTGTACCTTCGTCGATTCGAAAATATAACTATTAATATCGCCGCCAATGCGGCGGTAGCCTTAATAACGCTTCGAATTTAGGGTTAATTTAATTAAATTTCACGATTTGAGTATGTAATTCTGTTAAATATGGTCGCATTGAATAGATTTGGCCCAAATCGGTCCCTAACCTGGGGCCAAATGTATGAGGGCGGGTTAGGGCTCGTAACCCACGCGTCGTGCGGATTTCCCAGGTTAGCGGCCAAAGTGTCAATGTATGAGGGCGGGTTAGGCAAACACCTCGGGAGTTAAGGTCGAGTTCACTAACTCCTGCGGGTGCCTTGTTTATCGTCGGAGTTAGTGTGGCTGTCAAGATGGAAGTCTTCATTTTCCGCCGATATATGCAGAGACACTTGCGCGCAGACCGTGTTTTCCGCGACCGATCTAATCCCTTTGAAAAATTCAACGATGAGGAAATCTTCAAGAAGTTCCGCTTCAGGCGCCACGACATTCTGGCTTTGACAGACACTGTGCGAGACGAATTGTCACTGTCAAACCGAACGGGTGCGCTTTCTCCATTGCTGCAGGTACGTGTTTACATATGGCTAGCATTGCTTCACTTTTGTCAACACGACTTTTTCGATGTTGTTGTCATGTGCCTAATGCTTTCTCTCGTCCTTTTCATATATCTACTTGCACCACCCCTGTCAAATTTCCAGTGTCTTTACGCCTTTTATACGTCAACAAAAGCTCTTCCTCGGAAGTGACAGTACCTTTGCTTTGTTCATGTTACTTTAAGCTACGCTACACACCATCACATTCGCTGAAAAATGGCCTGCCGTGTCACATCCACAGTTCAAGTCTCATAGTTCCTTATGTACTGTATATGTTTCTAAAAAAATTTATTTCCACCCGGCTGTGTTAATTTACTGGTTACTGTTCTTTGTTTCCGTACAATCCCAAAAGCATCACGTACTAGGTTGGACTCATTTTTATATTTACCAGATAGAAAAGATACTCATACCGTTGTAAAGAGCCAAACAAATGCTTGTCAATAACACTAAGCTCATGCATATTGGTCTAGTAATAAGAAAGTAATGTTTTTGTATTTATTTAAATTCGCATGTTTGTATTGTCCTGTTATTTGAAACAAAAGGGAATGGGTGTGACCCTTAAAAATTCAAACTGCCAGAGAAAAATTGCAAAAATTCACTTGTTTCTGTGACATATGTTTATTTTAATAGATTACAGAGAAGAAAAAGACCCTTTTTAATGCTGCATCATAACCTGATTTTGTCTCATTAATTAGTAAATGAACTAATTATTTTATTACTTAATTAGTTTATAGCGCCGAGTAACTCAGGCCATATTCATGGCGTGAAATTTTGTTTTTTTGTTCAAACCATCGTTTTTACATGTAAAAGCTGACAATCAATACGGCAGCGGCTAAGGACCACTTGGTGCCGCCCACCTCACACATGAGTATGTGGTGGCTTTCCAATTTCTTTAAGTTTATTAATCTTTTCATCCCACTCATGTTGCCATTTGTTTTCTATGTGGCTGGCTATTAGTGGTTTCAGATCAGCAGAGGGAGGGATATTTACAATATGTAGGTAATAGATTATAAACAAGATTAGAGATTTAATTTAATTTAATTTATGAACACCTACTTTTTTTCTCTTTGTTTAGGCTTGCATACTTGTTGACCTTTCCCATATTTCATCTTACGAACCTTTAGCGGCTTGCACGTGTACTGGGTGGCTGGCCATCCCATTGCTACTGTTGGGTGTTATTTTAGGCATACGTTATAAAATTTGGTACGCGCTACTATTGCAGGTCATGATCGCCCTTTGCTTCTACGCGAGCGGGAGTTTCCAAGATGTGTGCGGTGAACTAATAGGCGTTGATCAGGCTATGGTTTCACGCATGCTTCCCAGAGTCACGCAAGCATTCTTGCAACAACTGCCCCAAAGCGTGACATTGCCAAACCAAGAAGCTGCGGACCGCACCAAGGACAAGGTGTTCAGGACATACGGCTTCCCTAATGTTTTTGGGTTCATCGATGGTACCCAAATCCGCATTCAGGCCCCTTCCGCTTACGAGCACGAGTTCGTCAACCGGAAGCACTATCACTCTCTTAATGTGCAGGTGAGTTGGCTTTGGCATTTCTAATTTCTAGTTTCTTCTTCAACTCAACCGTCACACGCGGAAACGGCACATGCAATATTGGGGACAATTCCATTTGTGTAGAAAGCTAATGTGTTACCTACATCCCTGCCCCCTTACTGTTACTGGCTCGTGACGTTTGGTGTCAGACCGAATCTATTAAGGATGAGTGGTACGATGAGGATAGGGCAGTTGTAGTAGGAGAGTCCGGACTGGAAGACGCGTGGATACAGTGACGGGAGGCGACAGTAATACCGATTCCCAAACCTGGTAAAGACAAGAGTGAAGCTAACAACTACCGTCCTATAGCCCTCACAAGCTGCATCTGTAAAACCATGGAGCGTATGGTAAATAAACGCCTCGTCTGGCTACTGGAGTCAGGGCACCACTTGTCCGACCTCCAATGTGGCTTCAGACGAGGCCGCAGCACCCTCGACCATTTGGTTCGCATGGAGACCTTCATAAGAGATGCCTTCCTTAAGAAGGAGCACGTTGTGGCTGTCTTTTTTGATCTCGAAAAAGCCTATGACACAACGTGGCAGCATGGCATTATGGAGGATCTCCATGCGATCGGCCTTCGTGGTCACCTGCCAAATTTTATCAAGAATTTTCTGGCGCTCAGGCATTTTCGCGTCCGCGTCAAGACTACATATTCTAGTCTGCACTCGCAGGAATTGGGAGTACCCCAAGGCAGCATACTGGCAGTGACTCTTTTTGGAGTCAAGGTCAACGGTATTGCTGCCGCTGTTAAAAGGGGGGTCTCCTGTAGTCTTTTCGTGGACGATTTTGTTTTGTATTATAGAGGTACTGGTATGAATGTCATTGAGAGACAGCTTCAATTGTGTATAAATGGGATTCACCGATGGTCAGTTCTGAATGGATTCAGATTTTCCAAGGCCAAGACAGTCTGCATGCACTTCTGCCAGTTGCGCAGAGTGCATGCAGAGCCAGAGCTGACCCTCGATGGGGATCCCATAAAAGTTGTCAAAGAAACCAAATTTTTGGGTCTCACTTTTGACACGAGGCTGTCTTTCGTGCCTCATATCAAGTACCTCAAAACGCGATGCCTGAAAGCGCTAGACGTTCTGAGGGTGTTGTCCAGTTCAGAGTGGGGAGCGGACAGAGATGTTCTGCTCGCCGTGTACCGAACCCTAGTTCGGTCACGGCTAGACTACGGCAGCATAGTATACGGCTCCGCAAGGAAGTCGTATATTGGGCTGCTGGACACGGTGCATCACCAGGGGCTGCGTCTGGCCATTGGCGCCTTTCGCACCTCTCCAGTTCAGAGCCTATACGTCGAAGCCAACGAACCATCACTTGACACTAGGAGAACCAAACTGGCCATGCAATATGTTGTCAAATTAAAAACAAAGGCATTAAATCCTGCGTACAGTTGTGTTTTTGAGACACACAACGACTCCAAGTATGAAGCCAAGCCAAATTTCATTCGGCCCCTGGGGCTCCGGATGAAACCTCATTTGGAGGCTTTGTACTTCGATCTGGATGTATTACAGGATACCCAGGTCCCAGAACATCCCCCGTGGTCGTTGAGGAAGCCATCGGTTATCCTCCGACTCACGGAACTGAGGAAGTCTGGGACACATCCACTTGAGTATCAACGACTGTACGCAGAGATTCAAGGCCAGTTTGAAGACCACTTCTCCATGTTTACCGATGGTTCCAAAGACCTAAGCCGGGCAGCTGCTGCTGGAGTTTGCCAGGGCAAGAAATTTGGCGTTCGCATGCCCGATCAGAGCTCGATTTTTACGGCGGAAGCCCGAGCACTCCTTCTCGCATTGGAAGTCATTGAACTGTCCAACCACACTGAATATGTAATATACAGCGATTCGTTTTCCTGCCTGCAAGCTGTTGCTGGGCTAAAAACGGACCACCCTTTCGTGGCAAAGGTCATTTACAAAATGAACCAGCTAGCAACAGATGGATATGACATCCATTTGTGTTGGGTGCCTGGCCATGCCGGCATCCAGGGAAACGAACGAGCTGATCGGGCTGCGAAGGAGGCTCTGAACTATGATGTTGAGCCGTGTCTGATACCCCACTCTGATCTGAAACCACTAATAGCCACCCACATCAAATCCAAATGGCAACATGAGTGGGATGAAAACATTAATAAACTTAAAGAAATTGAACCATCTGTGGGAAAACCACCACATTCTCATGTGGGGGGTCGGCGGGACCAAGTGGTCCTTAGCCGCTGCCGTATTGGCCACTCGTGGCTAACACATGTTTTCCTGCTCAAGGGGGACCCTCCCCCTGAATGTATTGGATGTCAGTCCCCACTGACAGTCAAGCACATTTTATTAAACTGTGTTGATTTTATGGCACTGCGCCAACAATTTTACACTGCAAACAGCATGCGTGACCTTTTTACCAAAGTTAAACAAGAAGACATTTTAGCTTTTTTGAGGGCAGCTGGTCTGTACCGCCTCATATAATTCATTAAAACAATTTATATTAATTAATTCTCTCATCTATTTGATTTAATTATATGATTTTGTGCTTTTAAAAATTAATGTGTCTATTGACACCTAACTGATTGTATGCTTTTACATTATATGTAAAGGCGATGGTTGAATAAAAAACAAACAATTCTCGCCGTGAATATGGCCTATGCTGCCGACACGGCGTAAAGAAACCACCAATCAATCAGTGACAGCTACAACTTACAAGCTGAGAACGTGTACATCATATGTATTATGTATCTGCTCTAAGCTATAGCTAGTATTAGTATAAGTTAAGACCGTGTTCTTACTTCATATATTATATGGCTTCTGTTTCCAGGTCATATGTGATGCCGATCTGGTTTTCGTGGATTGCATAGTGAAATGGCCAGGAAGCGTCCACGACGCCAGGATCCTATGGGAATCAGAACTTTTCGACGCTTTTGAGAGTGAGCATAAGCCCGTGAACGGTCTGCTGCTCGGGGATAGTGGTTATATGCTGAGAGACTGGCTGTTCACCCCTTTCCTGCACCCGAATTCGCCCCAGCAAATGGAATACAATGTCCATCACAAGGCTGCGCGGTCGAATGTGGAACGGGCCATAGGTGTGCTCAAGCGCAGGTGGCACTGCCTTCGTCGCCTCCGCCTACAGCCAGCCAAGGCCTGCAACGTTATCACGGTTTGCATAATTCTGCACAATCGAGCCAGAAAGCTTCACCTGGAAGATCCCTCAGACTCCGAGTCCGACGGGGAGTCTGACAACGAGCAAGAACCCCTGCAGGAACGTGAGGAAAACATTGGCCGCCCCGAGAATTACCAACGTTCCGAGCGAGTCCGTTCAAACGCGGCAAAAGCTGCCAGACAGAGATTGGTGGATAACTTCTTTTGAAGTAGGTTAGTATTGTTTAATACAGGGTGCATTGAGTTACATACAGGCGCTACACCCTATCAAAAGTATGATCATCTTCTCTTGAAGTGTAACAATTAACAGTAATTTGGTAAATAGGTACACGGAAACCCAACAAAATTGTTCTTGTACAAAACTAGTTATTTTGGCGTCCATCAGCCACGACATAGTAAACAGATTTTTTTCTACAGAGACGCGATGATGTACAAGTATTCTAAGTGTCCACTAAAATTTGATACCCCACTCATTACAAAGTCGACATGATTGCACATTGTCACAAGTCAGTACCCATCTGATATGCCCTTACATGTTGCCAGGACGTAAAGCTCCAACAACCAACCACCCAACCAACACCACATGCCCCACCTGTCATGAATGCATCCTTAGTAAAGGTGAGCAGTGTATGAGCCTTGACTCGCCACAATACCCGGCGTGGGTCCAGTGTCCATGGTACGGGTTTGTGCAGGGATCTCTTCCATTGTTCTAAGTTTTAAACGTGTTGTAGCAACCACCAACAGTGGCCAACGTTCATAAAAAATGGTCATGGAGCAGGCATTCATAAAACCCTGGATTTGTTTAGTAACAGATCGATCTTTGCTGTAAAAAAAACTACCCACGTAAATGCCTTACAAATAGACACTATTCAAAAGTACATTGTAAATGCCCCCCCCTTTTCCGCCTCTCCCTGTAGGATCATCAGTGTAGTCGTTTGTAAAATGTGCTATTTCGCCTTATTTTCAGAGCCAACAGCTCGGCCTCTCCCCTCAACCTAGCCTCACGTCCCTCTCGCTCTACTTCAAGGTTAGCGACCTCCAAAGCTTCACGTCGAACGCGCAAAGCCAAGATTTCAGCCTCCGCCCGCAGTCTTAGCTCTGTTCCCTCCCGCTCAAAACTTGCCACCCTAAGCTCTTCCCGGCGACAACGCATACTTTTCCCCAGCCTCTGCTCCTCCAATCTGCCTTTGAGTAAAGCAGCTTTTGCTTTGTTTGTTTCAGCAATGCTCTCCAAGTACCGTAAAAAAAACGGCCCGTTCGTCTCCTTCTGCAGGAAAATACTTGGAAGTTTTTTTCGACCTGGCACGCAATGCGCGCCAATGGGTACGGCTGACACTTGCTGGCCGAACATTGACGGGCTCGGTGGCGGGCTCTGGGTCACGCTCGTTGGAAGGCTCGTTGGAAGGCGCGGTTGGCCAGTCATCTCCCGTCGCCACGACGACCGACGAAGCGTCACCTGCGCACATGATAGAGTTTAGATGACATTAGTGTAGCGATTTTCTTCAGCACTTATAAGTTAAATGTAGTATTGTACGCCACGTAGTTGTTGTAGGCGTGAAAACACCAACGTTCATGCATTAACCAATATAACTGGTGCATCTCCGACATTATTGAGAGGATTAGGCTAGGAAAAAAAAACTAAAACATATTTCCGTACGCGGCTAATGAAAATAAGACATTACATGTTGTAGAACATTATCTGTTAAATATTTTTGGTTGGGAGATAGGTGGTCGCACAACAAACCTGGCAACTGGTAGGTTGTGTCCCAGGAAGTGATCTCCTCCGGCGCAGTAGTCTGTGTCGGCGAGGACGAACACACAGGCCGTATCGCGGTGCAGACTTTATGCGACACAGGTAAATCGTGATACTGTGTCAAGTGTATTCCCTCATCTGGGCGCATCGTGTGGAGGGAAACTGGCAATGTGTGGCAACACCCGACGTCGCCATGTTGGATCACAACCTCCTCAACTGCTACCGGAGCTAAAATAAATAACATGACGTGTTTACCAACACTGTCCCAATACACTAAGGCTCATAGTTTTTGCTATAATGTTTTCACTCAACCGAGATGTACAAATAACACCGATTGTGTGGTATGTGATTGTCAATAAGAAAGAACAAAAGCATGGCTGCCAAGCAGTAGATAGTTATTTTTTATGTGTTCTTAGATATGCTACTGTCCACGCATTAGGGGCGGACAATATAATGTTAGGCAATTAGGATTTTTCTAGTTCTGCTGGGCAACAGACAAATGGTGTGTCAGATTTGGCTGTAGTGAAATACTCACCGACGAAGCTGGCCGTGAATGGAGCTGGAAGACAAGAGGAGCGTGTCATAATGGAGACATATATGTACGGCACATGTAAGTGATCTGATATGAGTAAGTGAAGAGGGAGGTGCGGAAACATAGAGGTAATAGTCTAGCACAGGGTGTATGGCTGGGCGTATGTAGTGAAGGTTTGCTGCTGTGGTGAGGTAAATGTTAGTAACTGGTGTTCGTGAATAAACTTGTGAAGCGTGGCAAATTTTGTTGATCACTACTACGATTTCAGTATGCGACATAAGGGAACGCAACCACACTAACTTCCCACCGGACTATATGGACACTTCAAAAGACCCACATAATGACTGAAAACTCGTAGTGCGGGAGAAGCATGAACAGCCGTAGAAAAATGTAATTAGGTAGGAACTTACCCTCCACTCCTTTCATGAGATTCGACTCGAAGCCGATTATTTGAAGAATGGTATCTTCGAATGGAAGCGGTGGCTCTGGAGGACCTCCCCCTGTTAGGCCTACTCTCCTCTGCCGGCCTAGAACTTCCGCCTTCATAGATTTCCATTTTTCTTTGATCTCCTGGCGCGATCGCTTTGCAACTCCACAGGCGTTCACCATGGCGGTGACAGCATCCCAGGCTCGTGTTTTGGCCTGGACAGTAATCTTATTGTTGAACGCCGCAAACAGGACGACTCGGGCCAACATTACCTCCTCCAGCATGACTGATCTCCCCATCACCGTAGTTCGCCTTACGTTGCCGTTTTCCTGAGGAGGGCTGGGAAGACGCAGATGGAGGCTGGACGAACGACATCGGGTGTGTTGGTTTGGCGTATATAGTTAAAGGCAGCTGAAATGCACAGACTAGTTGTTTCGGTCTTTCACTGTTTAGCTGTAGGAAAAAGAGCGCACTCAATAACTCTACTGTATATAAAATTTAATGTGGACAATAGCAAAGATGGAAGCAAACATACAAATTAGTAGTTGGCGCCTCCTAGCCTAGGAATTAACGTTTTCCGGATAGGGCAACGAGTGGGTAGATCACTGTTAGGACATAATATGAATGAATTTGAAAGTGGGACATGTTGCAGGGGGATGTGTCCCCCAGTGGGACTAGAGAACCCAAGTATGCGCTGTCACAAACAGGTCGAGGATCTGTGATGTGACATTATTTATAGTAACCTAGTAAAACGCTGACAAATTGGTAAATTAGAGGAATAATTAACTTTCCTATACATAAGTAAAATGCAGCACAATTTGCAATGCGCCAGCCAAGTTAATAAAAAAACTATGTATCCATAATAAGGCCTGTCGTGCGCTATATATTCGATACAGTGAGACAAGAAATCACTGCTAGTAGGTTGAAAAGGCCATGACAATGTTAACAACCTTGTGTGAGAAGATGGAGGCATAGGGGAGTGATGGCTATAGTCAAGGAAGAGAGTATGGTGTGTTTTGATCCATCTAAAATTGACGAAAACAAACATTTTAACGCCCGTACCATTGTTCATGCCACAAGGCCATGATGTACGTGAGAGATGCATCGGAACCTCATAGGAACCTCACAAGTAACCGCCGATCTTAGACACGCAAGGACAAGGAATAGGCTAAAGGGCATAGTTTTAGAACCTTCGCGAATTAGAACCTACCTGAAAGAGGATCCGGAGAGTCAAAAGCACATTAGAATGTCACAGGAGAGAGGCAAAGAGGCGTAAAGTTGTGTCGTCGCTTGTCATCCCTTGAGACAGGAAGTCGAAGACGGAAGGTTCCAGTGGACAAAATAAAACAAATAGCGGCGCTCGCCGGGAGGTTCCCGAGAGGGCTTCCCCCGGTCTAAAAATAACCGACGGGGTAGCTAACCAACGCGCGCTTTGGCAACATACATTTCCCGTGACACATATATCAACACCGACAATAGCTAACCCGCCGGCCGCCCTTAACTCCATGGCCGATAAATTGTGGCTCATACATTTGGCCCCTGCATGTTAACCCAGGCTCAACTTGGGGTTAGTGAAGGCGACGTTAACCCTCGAGGCGGTAGCCTAACCCGTGCACATACATTGACACTTTGGCCTCTAACCCGGGAAATCCGCACGACGCGTGGATTACGAGCCCTAACCTGCCCTCATACATTTGGCCCCAGCGTGGGTTACGAGCCCTAACCCGCCCTCATACATGGCCGCCCTCATAACCCGCCCTCATATAAAACCCCCATTCCCCCCTCTTCCATTCCCCCATTCCCCCTCTTCCATTCCCCTTCTTCCATTCCTCTTCCATTCCCCCTCTCCCATTCCCCCTCTTCCATTCCCCTCTCTTCCATTCCCTCTCTTCCATTCCCTCCCTTTCCATTCCCTCCTCTTGTGTTCCCCTCTTGCGTCCCCCCCCTTCTTGCGTTCCCCTGTTGCGTTCCTCCCTGTTGCTTTCCCCCCTCTTGCGTTCCCCCCTCTTGCGTTCCCCCATCTTCCGTTCCCCCTCTTCCATTCCCCCTCTTCCATCCCTCCTCTTCCCTTCTTCCATTCCTCCTCTTCCATTCCCCCTCTCCCATTCCCCCTCTTCCATTCCCCTCTCTTCCATTCCCTCTCTTCCATTCCCTCCCTTTCCATTCCCTCCTCTTGTGTTCCCCTCTTGCGTTCCCCCCTCTTGCGTTCCCCCTGTTGCGTTCCTCCCTGTTGCTTTCCCCCCTCTTGCGTTCCCCCCTCTTGCGTTCCCCATCTTCCGTTCCCCCTCTTCTTTCCCCTCTTCCATTCCCCCTCTTCCATCCCTCCTCTTCCATTCCCCTCCATTCCCCCTCTTCATTCCCTCTCTTCCATTCCCTCTCTTCCATTCCCTCCCTTCCATTCCCTCCTCTGTGTTCCCCTCTTGCCCCCCCCTCTTGCATTCCCCCTGTTCGTCCTCCCTGTTGCTTTCCCCCTCTTGTGTTCCCCCATCTTGCGTTCCCCCTCTTCATTCCCCTGTCTTCCATTCCCCCTCTTCCATTCACCTCTCTTCCATTCTCCCTCTTCCATTCTCCCTCTTCCATTCTCCCTCTTCCATTCCCCCCTCTTCCATTCCCCACTCTTCCGTCTTTCGTCCCTCCTCTTCCGTCCCTCCTCTTCCGTTCCTCCTCTTCCATCCCTCCTCTTCTGTCCTCCTCTTCCATCCCCCTCTCCATTCCCCTTCTTCCATTCCTCCTCTTCCATTCCCCCTCTTCCATTCCCCCTCTTCCATTCTGCCTCTCTTCCATCCCCCTCTTCCGTTCCCTCTTCCGTTCCCCCTCTTGCGTTCCCCTCTGCGTTCCCCATCCTCTTGCGTTCCCCCTCTTTGTTCCCCCCCTCTTGTGTTCCCTCCATCTTCCGTCCCCCTCTTCCATTCCCCCTCTTCCATTCACTCCTCTACCTCCTTCCCCTCCCCCATTCCCCCTCTCCCATTCCCCTCTTCCATTCCCCCTCTTCCATTCCCTGTCTTTCGTTCCCCCATCTTCCGTTCCCCCTCTTCTTTCCCCCTCTTCCATTCCCCTCTTCCATTCCCCCTCTTCCATTTCCTTCTTCGTTTCCCCTCTTCCATTCCCCCTCTTCCATTCCCCCTCTTCCATTCCCCCTTCCATTCCTCCTCTTGCGTTCCCCTCTTGCGTTCCCCTCTTGCGTTCCCCCATCTTCCGTTCCCCCTCTTTCCATTCCCCTTCTCCATCCCTCTTGCATTCCCCTCTCCCATTCCCCTCCTCCTCCTTTGCCTCTCTTTTCATTCCCCTCTCTTCCATCCCTCCTCTTCCATTCCCCCCTCTCCCATTCCCCCTCTTCCATTTGCCTCTCTTCCATTCTCCCTCTTCCATTCTCCCTCTTCCATTCTCCCTCTTCCATTCTCCCCTCTTCCGATCCCCGTCTTCCGTCCCTCCTCTTCCGTTCCTCCTCTTCCGTCCCTCCTTTTCTGTCCCTCCTCTTCCATTCCCCATTCTCCGTCCCCCTCTTCCATTCCCCTCTCTTCCATTCCCTCTCTTCCATTCCCTCCCTTTTCATTCCCTCCTCTTGTGTTCCCCTCTTGCGTTCCCCCCTCTTGCGTTCCCCTCTTGCATTTCCCCTGTTGCGTTCCTCCCTGTTGCTTTCCCCCCTCTTGCGTTCCCCCCTCTTGTGTTCCCCCATCTTCCTTTCCCCCTCTTCCATTCCCCCTCTTCCATTCCCCCCTCTCCCATTCCCCCTCTTCCATTCGCCTCTCTTCCATTCTCCCTCTTCCATTCTCCATCTTTCATTCTCCCTCTTCCATTCCCCCCTCTTCCATTCCCCTCTTCCGATCCCTCTCTTCCGTCCCTCCTCTTCTGTCCCTCCTCTTCTGTCCCCTCTTCCTTCCCCATCTTCGTTCCCCCTCTTCCATTCCCCCTCTTCATCCTCCCTTCCATTCCCTCCTCTTGTGTTCCCCTCTTGCATTCCCCCATCTTCCGTTTCCCCCTCTTCCATTCCCCCTCTTCCATCCCTCCTCTTCCATTCCCCCCTCTTCCATTCCCCCTCTTCCATTCCCTCTCCTTCTCCCTCTTCCATTCTCGCTCTTCCGATCCCCGTCTTCCGTCCCTCCTCTTCTGTCCCTCCTCTTCCATTCCCCATTCTCCATCTTCCGTCCCCCGTCTTGCATTTCCCGTCTTGCATTCCCCATCTTCCATTCCCATCTTCCATTCCCCATCTTCCATTCCCCCATCTTCCGTTCCCCCCTCTTGCTTTCCCCCTCTTTCATTCCCCCTTCTTGCATTCCCCTCCTCTTGCATTCCGCCTCTTTCATTCCCCAAGAGGGGGAATGGAAGAGGGGGAATGGAAGAGGGGGAATGAAAGAGGGGGAATGAAAGAGGGGGAATGAAAGAGGGGGAATGAAAGAGAGGAGATTGGAAGAGGGGGGAATGGAAGAGGAGGGAATGGAAGAGGAGGGAATGGAGGAGGGGGAATGGAAGGACACACACATAACACACTGTGTGGTCGGGCAAAGTCGGGCAAAGTCGGGCAAAGTCGGGCAAAGTCAGGCAAAGTCAGGCAAAGTCGGTCAAAAGCCAAGTGTCACCACGCGTCAAGCGTAAAAAATCGCTCCAAAAGCAATTCTTGACGCACGCGCGACGCACACGCGACAAACGCACGCGCCAGTGTGTTCGGGTTCTCTTTATTACATACATTTTGATTTTTGACGCACGCGCGACGCTTGACGCACGCGCGAGATACGCGTCCAGTGTGTTCGCAGCTTTGGTCGTAATGCGAAGCATTTCGTTTGATGCGAGGGGAGGGAGAGCGACTCACCCGGCCCTGAGCGACTCACCCCCCCCCTCCTGAGCGACTCACCCCCCCCCTCCTGCCACTGCTCACTTCCCCCCGCCCCTGAGCGACTCACCCCCGCTGCTCACCTCCCCCCGGCCCTGAGCGACTCACCCCCTCCTGCCTCTGCTCACTTCCCCCCTTATAAGGCCGCCCGCCGACCTCCCTCAGGCACTCAGCCTCCAGCCGCCTTCGAGCTCTCTGCCCTTTTCTTCTACTTGGCTACTCCACCTCGGACCTCTGCCCCAGCTCAACCTCAGGATGCCTCGAGGAAAAGGACGTGGACGGAAGGGATCCCGGGCCGCCCCCGGCACCCCGGGGCCCTCTCCAGCACCCGGCCGGGCCGACTCCCCGGCCTACGCCCCGGCGCCCTCGGGCCGCACCTCGGGCCCCGAGATGTCGACACTGCTGGACGCCCTCCAGCGTATGCAGCTCGACCAACAGCACTCCGCCGCCGAGGCGCGCCAGGCGACGGCCGACCTCCACGCCCGGATCGACTCCCTGGAGACCGGGGGGACCCGCCCGGGGATCCCCTCATCTCCCCCGAGGCGCCAGGCCGCCCCGACGCCTCGGGCACCTACCGCCACCCCAGCCCGGCCCCCGCCGCCGCCTCAGGCGACCCTCCCCGGATCCCCGCACCCGGAGTACGAGAGGTACCGTCACCTCTCCAGTCAACCACCACCCGCCACCTCGCCGGCCTACCGCGAGGAGGCCATCCGCCACAGCCCCGCCTCCGCGGCCGACACCGTCCGGGAGATACTGGCATCCGCCGAGGCGCGCCACTCCGTGAGGCGCCAAGGGATCCCGGCCAACTACATCTTCCCCTCGGACCTGGTGAAACGAGGGGCCGAGAGAAAGCCGGTGAAGAGGGGAGAGGCGACAAAGGACGAATATACCCTCGCCCTCCTCACCCTCATCGACCACCCCGACTTCCCCGCCCACACCGCCCAGGGACTCCACCACCACATCCTAGCAGTCTGCCGGGATAACCTCGTCTACCCCTGGGCAACCGTCCGCCGGTATTCAGAGACCCTGTTTTCCGCCATCGCGGACGGAACCCTCCCCCAAGGCTGGCATGACCCGGTAGCGCTCAACCTCATGAGACTAGACTGCCTGGCCATGCCCGAGGACCAAGCCACCGCCGCCCCTGCCCGCCTACCCGACCCTCTCCACCGAGGCGCCCAACCCCAAGCTGACGCCCGCGCCACCTACGACAGGGAGACCCACGGGGCCCCCTGCCCGGCCTGGAACCGCGCCCCCGCCTCGTGCGATCGGGCCCGCCTCGGGGAGGCCCACGGTGAGGCGGGGGACAGGCGCCGTCACGTCTGCGCATACTGCGCCAATGTGAGGCGCCTCCTGACCATGCACAGCGAGGCCGACTGCATCACGAAGCAAACCCGTGAGCGCCAGACCCCCCCCCGCCACCTCGGCGGATTTTTGATCCGCCGGCCTCCCCCGGCCGGCCCGGGGGGACCCCTCCGGCGCCTCACCCTCACCACTGCCGACAGCCCCGCAAGCCCCGCCGACAACCTCCCAGCGACCATCGACCGCAGCGCCGCCAAGTCCCAGCCGAGGATCATCACCTCGGGCATCACACCTCGGACCGCATCCCAGCCCAGCCTCAGGAGGAACCCTCTGCCGCCGATCCTCACGACACCGCCTTCAACAACCCCGCCGCCCAGACCCCGACCACCACCCCATCCAGCCCCGAGGACTTCGCTGCCCCCCTGCTCGACCCTCGTCGGACCTCCTCACCGGATCCCGCCAAGGAGCGGGCCTCCCCCTTTTTTTGGCCGCCCGCTCCCTGTCGACGCAGGCCCCGGACACTCCCCGCCCCGAGAGGGAGCCTGACCCCCTTGTCGACCTAGGCCCCGGACACTCCCGCCCACACAGGGAACCCGCACCTCACACCTCTCCGGGCCCCGCCTCGGGCGCCCCGCGCCACGCCTCGGGCATGCCTCGAGCCCTCTCCTTACTCTTTGGCGGAGGGCTCCTCGGCCCCCCCTCTACCAACTCTGACACTGCTCCTTATGAGCCCCTCACTATTTATCCTCTGCTCCTCATGAGCCCCTGACTCTTTGCTCCTCGTGAGCCCCCTGCTCCTCATGAGCCCCCTGTATTGCTCTGTGCCTCCTCAGCCTGTTTAACTCCTCAGTTACCCTGTTTGTACCTTACTTTGTCATTTATTGTTATTCTCACTGTTTCTCTGTATGTTGCCCGAGGCGTCACAATAAACGCCTCAGTTTTCCCACCTCCGCCTCTGTTCTTCCTTCTCGCGCATCGGTCGTAATGCGAAGCAATTCGTTTGATGCGAGGGGAGGGAGAGCGACTCACCCGGCCCTTAGCGACTCACCCCCCCCTCCTGCCACTGCTCACCTCCCCCCACCCCTGAGCGACTCACCCCTGCCACTGCTCACCTCCCCCCTGAGCGACTCACCCCCCTCCTGCCTCTGCTCACTTCCCCCCTTATAAGGCCGCCCGCCGGCCTCCCTCAGGCACTCAGCCTCCAGCCGCCTTCCACCTCTCTGCCCTTTTCTTCTCCACCCACCCACCCAACTCTCCCTCCTCTACCCTCCCCCCTCTGCGGCGGAGGGCTCCTCGGCCCCCCCTCTACCAACTCTGACACTGCTCCTTATGAGCCCCTCACTATTATCCTCTGCTCCTCATGAGCCCCTGACTCTTTGCTCCTCGCGAGCCCCCTGCTCCTCATGAGCCCCCTGTATTGCTATGTGCCTCCTCAGCCTGTTTACCTCCTCAGTTACCCTGTTTGTACCTTACCTTCTCATTTATTGTTATGTTCACTGTTTCTCTGTCTGTTGCCCGAGGCGTCACAATAAACGCCTCAGTTTTCCCACCTCCGCCTCTGTTCTTCCTTCTCGCGCATCAGCCGCCAAAGTGTCAATGTATGAGGGCGGGTTAGGCAAACACCTCGGGAGTTAAGGTTGAGTTCACTAACCCCAAGTTGAGCCTGGGTTAAGACCGGTTCGGGCAAAATCTATTCAATGCGACCATATTTAACAGAATTACATACTCAAATCGTGAAATTTCATTAAATTAACCCTAAATTCGAAGCTTTATTAAGGCTACCGCCGCATTGGCGGCGATATTAGTATTTATATTTTCGAATCGACGAATGTAAAGTAAACAAATCGCCGCCGCCGCCGCATAGACATCGCTTTCCATACTGGCGGCGGCGGCAGTTTGTTTACTGTACGTTCGTCGATTCGAAAATATAGCTATTAATATCGCCGCCAATGCGGCAGTAGCCTTAATAACGCTTCGAATTTAGGGTTAATTTAATGAAATTTCACGATTTCGACGAATGTAAAGTAAACAAATCGCCGCCGCTGCTTCGACGTCGATATCCATACTTTCGCATATCAACAAAATGCACATCGCCACCGCCGCCGCATCGACGTGGACAAATCTATTCAATGCTATCATATTTAACAGAATTACATACGCAATAAGTGAAATTTCATTAAATTAAGTCTAAATTCGAAGCAATATTAACGCCGCCGCTGCATTGGCGGTGATATACATATTATCGAATCGACGAATTTAAACAAAACAAATCGCCGCCGCCGCATATTAGGCCCACATCTATTCAATGCTATCATATTTAACATAATTACATATGCAATAAGTGAAATTTTATCAATTTAACCCTAAAATCGAACCTTTATTAATGCTACCACCGCATTGGCGGCGTTATTCATATGGTCGACTGGAGGGAATTCCCAAATCTATAAATAAACTCACGGTTAGCTATCCGCGGCTGCTACAACATTGGTGAATACGACTTGACCTAATTAACCGGCCCAGTTAAACACCGAGGTAGCTACCCCATGGCTAGTCTGTACCCCACGGCTAGCCTGGCACCACTACATGAATACGGGCCCAGGGCCCATATTCACGAGCTTGGGTTAGGGCTGTAACCGCGGTTAGTGTTACCCCACCCGGCTAACTGTGGAAAATCCGCATTCATGAGCCGGTGCCAGCGCTAACCGCGGAGCGTAACCCAGGCAACGCTAACCCGCTTTCAAAACAAGGGTAACTGCTAGCCGCGCCGGTTAGTGTGCTTGTGTGGCTCTCAATCTATTCAATGCGATCATATTTAGCAGATTTACATACGCAATAAGTGAAATTTAATCAAATTAACCTTAAAATCGAACCGTTATTAACGCTGCCACCGCATTGGCCGCGTTATGCATATTGTCAAATCGACGAATGTAAAGTAAACAAATCGCCGCCGCCGCTTCGACGTCGATATCCATACTTTCGCATATCAACAAACCGCACATCGCCGCCGCCGCATCGACGTCACCAAATCTATTCAATGCTATCATATTTAACAGAATTACATACGCAATAAGTGAAATTTCATTAAATTAACCCTAAATTCGAAACAATATTAACGCCGCCGCTGCACTGGCGGTGATATACATATTGTCGAATCGACGAATGTAAACAAAACAAATCGCCGCCGCCGCCGCCGAATCGGCGGCTATATATTAGGCCCACATCTATTCAATGCTATCATATTTAACATAATTACATACGCAATAAGTGAAATTTAACCCTAAAATCGAACCTTTATTATGGCTCCTACCGCATTGGCAGCGTTATACACATGGTCGACTGGAGGGAAGTCCCAAATCTATAAATAAACTCACGGTTAGCTATCCGCGGCGGCTACAACATTGGTGAATATGATTTGACCTAATTAACCGGCCCCGTTAAACCCCGAGGTAGCTACCCCACAGCTAGTGTGTACCCCACGGCTAACCTGGCACCACTACATGAATACGGGCCCAGGCACGTATTCATGGGCTGGTGCCAGGCTAGCCGTGGGCTACACGTTAGCTCTGGGGTAGCTATCCGTGGGTTGGAGAAATAGGTCAAGTCGTATTCACCAATGTCCAAGCCGCCACGGATAGCTAACCGTGAGTTTATTTATAGATTTGGGAATTCCCTCCAGTCGACAATATGAATAACGCCGCCAATGCGGCGTCGGCATTAATATCGGTTCGAATTTAGGGTTAAATTGATAAGATTTCACTTATTGCGTATGTAATTCTGACAAATATGATCGCATTGAATAGATTTGGGTATAATATATTGCCGCCGATTTTCGAGACAACCAACTGCTTTTGCTGTTCAGACTGGAGTGATGTCATGCCCGTCGCCGAGGCGCCGCCGAGATGGACTCTGAACGCGGCTCAGGGCGTGTTCAGGGTCCGTCTCGGCGACGTCTCGATGCCTCAAAAATGGCCGCCGTGTCCATGGTTTCAGCCAATCACAGCGCAGCTTTTCCATTGCAAATGGCTGCCGCCTATGGGGGTGGCCATTTTCGAGACAACAAACTGCCTTTGCCGTTCAGACTAGCATGACGTCAGGCCCTTTGCCCAGGCGCCTCCGAGACGGAGCCTGAACACGGCCCGGTGTTGCGGTTTCCGAGGCACACCAGTTTGCCAGGGACACATCCATTCAAATGTATTGTTAACCGCCGTGAGCAAATCTTCAT
>CM059186.1:137368576-137398502 GCA_030323885.1 Branchipolynoe longqiensis
GAGTGTCTGACACATTGGTACAGAATGTGGTGATGACCTGCTACTGGGACTGTGACAGCAGTGAAACAACCCGAGTGTCTGTCACGTTGGTACAGAATGTGATGACCTGCTACTGGGACTGTGACAGCAGTGAAATAAGTTGAGTGTCTACCACATTGGTACAGAATGTGGTGGTGTCCTGCTACTGGGACTGTGACAGCAGTGTAACAAGTCGAGTGTCTGCCACATTGGAACAGAATGTGGTGGTGTCCTGCTACTGGGACTGTGACAGCAGGGTAACAAGTCAAGTGTCTGCCACATTGGTACAGAATGTGGTGGTGTCCTGCTACTGGGACTGTGACAGCAGTGTAACAAGTCGAGTGTCTGCCACATTGGAACAGAATGTGGTGGTGTCCTGCTACTGGGACTGTGACAGCAGGGTAACAAGTCAAGTGTCTGCCACATTGGTACAGAATGTGGTGGTGTCCTGCTACTGGGACTGTGACAGCAGGGTAACAAGTCGAGTGTCTGCCACATTGGTACAGAATGTGGTGGTGGTGTCCTGCTACTGGGACTGTGACAGCAGTGTAACAAGTCGAGTGTCTGCCACATTGGTACAGAATGTGATGATGACCTGCTACTGGGACCACACACCCCTTCAAGCTAAGACTATCTTAAAAGGGTAATAACCTTCTAGTCCGCCATTGTGTATTTTTCAAGCTAACATCATCCCAAGCCTTAAAATGTTAGTAGCTAATATAATCAAAAGCGGTTACACTTGTAATCCTCCCAATAATTGTCTGTGTGCCAAAGTCCCAGTTGAAGCTGAATGGTGGTAAATATTCAATATTTAAATTACCATGCATAGCCTGGTTATACCAATCGTTAGTAGTACCTATAAATGTCTAGTCATTAACAACCAGGTGAATTAGCCTTAATTTGAAATAAATAGAAACAAAAAGATTGGGGTTAGACTGAACCTGACGTTGAAGACACAACCACTCAAACATACAAAAATTAACAAACAGGAGTCGTACCAGCGTCTATCGCCTCACTAATTCCCCGTCCTGGTGTGACCTTAAATGTTGCCAGGATGTAAAACTCCAAAAACCAACATCGCTAATTCAGAGTGGCGGGCGTTGCTCAAGAGCCCAAATCCGAACTACCTGGAAGCAGGCCAACAGCGTGATTCAATAACACAGCGCAGATCTGGTCTGGGTGGTGGGTGAGGTGCACCCGGGTCGCTCCGTGCAGACGCCGGCCTGGCAGTCTGTCGGGGGATTTCGTAGATTATGGATCTCTAGCAAAACTGCTGAGCATTGCAAGCAACTGGCGGCACAGCACAGCCTTGGCAGCAAGTTCAGAATACCAGTAGATGGTCGGCTAGCAAAATAGCATCTGTGGGCACTAGGCGTGATGGCTAAGACTCTGTAACTTGCTAAGCTCATTCAGGATGGGCACCAACTTGTGACAGTGCACACTCATGGCAACTTTATAGTGTCAGCACCATGACCCACTATCCCACTCAGTTGCAATAACCTGACACTGAGTTAACCAGTCCTTGCCTTATCCTATTAGTATTAATGCCGAGCGTCAGGCTATGAAGCAACAAGTGATTTTTAAGTTATTGGTTTGACTCAACCTGGAAGTGAACTCCCGACCTGCCGCATGCGAGGCCTGTGCTCTACCGATTAGGCCACCGCGTCCGGTGATGTCCGAGAGGTCTTGGATTCAAACACTTGCAGAGTCAAAACAATGTCTTATTAAATGTATAGCTGATGCTACCTAGCCTGGCACACGGCATTAACAGGATAGAACAAGAACTAGTTTGTACAGTGTCAGAATAATGTGACTGAGTGGTATATCGAGTCAGGAATCTGGTGACCCAGTCTCCCAGTGGGGCAACACTATCAGCCACCATAAGTGCACATTGTCACAACTTTGTACCTGCCCTGGGTGTGACCTTAGATATTGCTAGGACATAAAGCCCCCCCCCCCATAAACAAACCAACCGAGTGGCTTCATTATGAATGTAGTATTATTGTTGTTAATTTCTAAAATCATTAATTTTATTACTACTATAAATATTGGCCCTTTGGCCTGCTAATGCAATTTTAGTCGAGGGAGAACCCCCACCCCAACCTAATGCATTGGGTGTCAGCGTTGACACTGACACCCAAGATATATTCTGCCCAGATGTGTAGATTTCGTGGTTGTACGCCAACTTTTTAATGTAAAGACCTCCTTAGCAATGAAAAGAATGAACCCATTTTATCATCTCTTGGAATTTTAGTTTATGTTTTGTGGTTAAATTTGTCTGCCATTTGACACAAATTTTACCACTTAAAAGCACTGTCATTAGTTCTAATCAATATTAAATATAAATAGCTAGTACTAGGCTAACATAATAGGACATGACATTCAGCCTACACCAAGTGGCATATCCCACTAGTAGAGTATGAGTCTACATTACACATGTATGTTGGTAAGTTCTATAGTTACCACTTGTATTGCTACTATAAATATTACTAACATTATTATAAATAACATTGCTGTATATGTTGTTTCCCCCCCCCCCCCAGGGGGGGGGCTTAATGCTGTCTTTATACTGTCCATAGCATGTAAGCTCGAGTGCTCGGGCTTGTGTTCAAATGCTGTAATCAAAATAGCCAATACATAGTGTATATAGAAAGGGCCTAAATTAGATACATGTAATACGTATATTATTTCTTATATTCTTACTATTTATGTAGCAGTCACACTACGACGACAATGGGAGGACGACAGCCCGGCGGCTGGAATTTTGAGAAATCACGACGACATATGCAAATTCGGGCTAAATTGGACGACAATCGGACGACATCCGGACGACATCCGGACAACAGCGGGACGACAGTGTCTGTGTCCGTGTGTGTGTGACTCTGTGTCTCTGTGTGTGTCTCTATGTGTATGTCTGTGTCTATGTGTGTCTGTGTCTATGTGTGTGTCTGTGTCTATGTGTGTCTAAGTGTGTGTCTGTGTGTGTGTGTCTGTGTGTGTCTGTGTGTGTCTGTGTGTGTGTCTGTGTGTGTGTGACTCTGTGTCTGTCTCTATGTGTGTGTCTGTGTCTCTGTGTGTCTGTGTCTATGTGTGTGTCTGTGTCTATGTGTGTCTGTGTGTGTCTATGTGTGTCTATGTGTGTGTATGTGTGTGTCTGTGTCTCTGTGTGTGCCTCACTCTCACTCTCAGTCTGACTCTGACTCTGACTCTGAGTCTGACTCTCACTCTCACTCTGACTCTCACTCTCAGTCTGACTCTGTTTATGTGTGTCTCTGTGTGTGTCTCTGTGTGTCTCTGTGTTTCTGTGTGTCTCTGTGTCTCTGAGAGTGAGAGTCAGACTGAGAGTCAGAGTCAGAGTGAGAGTCAGACTGAGAGTGAGAGTCAGACTGAGAGTGAGAGTGAGACTGAGAGTGAGAGTCAGACTGAGAGTGAGAGTGAGAGTCAGACTGAGAGTGAGAGTCAGACTGAGAGTGAGAGTGAGAGTGAGAGTGAGAGTCAGACTGAGAGTGAGGCACACACAGAGACACAGACACACACACAGACACACACAGACACACACACATAGACACACATAGACACAGACACACACATAGACACAGACACAAACACACACATAGACACAGACACACACATAGACACAGACACAGAGACACACAGAGGCACATACATGGAGAGAGAAGCAACGACAGCTTAACGACAAGACGACAGTGCCGCGACAGTGCCGCGATAGTGCGACAGTGCCGCAACATCGGCTGTCGTCGAAGTTTTTCAACATGTCCAAAACAACTACGACAACCCGGCGACAGTCGAGAAAGTGTGGAGAAACTGGAGGTGTCGCGGAGGTGCCGCGGCGACACCTGCGCGACACCGGAAGTCGCTGTCGCAGAGCTGTCGTCGCCGCTTGTCGTCGTAGTGTGACTGCTACATTATATCAGTATTGCCATTACATACAATCAATTTAAAACATTTATTACCTAGTGTGGGGCTCAATGGCCCAGGGCACACGGAAATAGTACTGCTAATTCGCACAGGAACTGTGTAATAATTTCAGCAATTATTGTGTGTGCATATGTGTAAAATATACCAAAAAAAAGAGACAAAAAGACATGGAAATCCATCGAAAAGCCGAATTTCCGAGTGTTACATTCTTACTATAAACAAATGTTCAGAAAGATGGTAGACTGGCAGGGGAGGAAGTGTGGGTGTGTGTGTGTGGGTGTGTGTGTGGGTGTGGAGGTTGCTTAGCGAAGCGCCCCGTAGGCGGACGCCACAGGAAGCACTGCGGACAGTCACCCCCGCCCGCCTCACCCCGCCCCTTCTTAGCACCCGCACCCGGCTATGGCGGCCATTAGGGAGACATTGGTGACGTAACTAGCAGCAGGATACCTGCATCATGCTGGGCATGCCAATTTATCTTACCTTGGAACGGCGCCATGGATAGAGATAAATGGAAGCCACAGGGAAACAATCACAAAGATCGCCAGCAAATATTATTGTTGGTTGTTGGGTTTTTTTAAGAAGAAAAAAATCAGTGTTATAACATTGTACTTTTTTTGCATATTATCTTGGAATGACATATTTCCCCTTCATCAGGTCTGGCCAAAAGCATGATATTGGGAAGGCACAATAAAAGGGGGAAGAAAACAAAGCGGACAAAGGAAGAGGTGGGAAGGCAATATCAGGGAATGGACAGGCCCGGAGTACAGCAAGTCCCAGAGGGCAGTGGAGAACAGGGGGAAATGGAGAAAAAGGGTTGCAAAATCATTTGTGGTGCACAAACAACCCTCGTTGTTAAGGGATTATTCTTTATTATTGATGATGAAAATAATAATGATGTCGTCTTCTTGGAATAATTACTGGTACGTGTGCTAGTGAGGTCACTCTATTAAACTGCTTTAATGGAAATTTAAATTTCTAACTAAACATCAGTGTCAATTATAAACGCATTGAGGACTGGGTACTAAAAGATACCTTAATGCTAGGTACACACCTACCGTTTATGACTCGCGCACTAAAACTCGCGACCCGACACGCTTAAAACTGAAAACGGGCCGATTCATTTTTCGAATCGCCAATCGCAATCGTAAGGAAGCACTTTTAGCCCTAAAATTGAGTTTTAAGTCGCGAATCGCAATCGGTAGGTGTGCTAGGGGATTGCACACCTCAAGACTTTTGGGCAATTTTAGATCGAATACGGTAGGTGGGTGCGGAAAAACGGTAGGTGTGTACCTAGCATTAGAAACCACATACATTGAAAAGAACCCCCCACCCATACCTAAATCGGCCAAGCCTACCACGTGTGGGACAATACATGTGTTGGGTCATCCAGAAGCTGCCAGGTGACAGCTTCTGTTTACATGCAGGAAGGTGAGGGAGGAATGGAATATTATATTATATTATATAAAATTGTTCATTTACATAGGAACAATTCTATTAGTATTAACAACAAATTTTAAGAAGGCTTTTGCAATATTGAAAGAAGGCTTTTGGGGAATCTATACGAACTCAACCATGACCTTAGCCACCACGAAGCGCAAATAGTCGCAGTCGTTACATGGCCTCTTGGGTTAGTTGCCAGCACTGAACTGGTGGTGTGTGGTGTGTGGTGTAGTTGGCAGCACTGAACTGGTGGTGTGTGGTGTGTGGTGTGTGGTGTGTGGTGTGTGGTGTGTGGTGTGTGGTGTGTGGTGTGTGGTGTGTGGTGTGTGGTGTGTGGTGGTGATGGGGTGGACTACTCCTACTACTACGCCCATCTTTAGGTCGGTTGGCTTGGAGCAGGGCCAGGACAGATACGAGAGTCTGGTAGCTGGAAGGGCATGGTATTGAACGCACCAGCGCCCCCTGGAGAGACGCACGTAGTGTCCAGCGCGACCTACTTAGGTCTGTGATGCGGTGTGAGGTAAGAGGAAGCGGAGGTGTAGCTGAGGTGTTGTCCCACTCAGAGGATTAGCTTAGTTACTTGGAACACCATTAAAGTGGTCCTGTGAACTATGTGATTTAGGCCAACTTGTGAGACCACAATAAAAACAAGTTTAACCCCCCCCCCCAAAACCCATTAATCTTGTAGTCTGATTCGTTGAGTTTCTGCGATTAAAAAAAAAAAAATCGTTATGACTATACTAGGTTGATCACTAGAATGTACCTTATTTGAGTTCGAAGTAACTCATTTTAAATGGCTAACTTTAGAGGTATTTGAATTGAGAATTCGGACACCGTCGGCATAAGCAGTTACTAACAGGTTCTATTAAATTTAATTATCATTTCACTATTTGCAGCAACAAACTCGTACGAGGTGCACGCGTATCTAAGTTATATAGAATCAAATCTAGTAAAATGGTTTGTTTTCGACAAGTTGATGCATTCATATCGGAATATGCACCTTTCAACAGATTAAATATAATGCAAACAGGGATATAAAGTTAAGATACACTGATGATACAGTGATAGCTACGATAAATAACATGTGCCTGATACTTGTTAATTAGTTCCATTTTTTTGTTTCTCCGCCCCTCTTTACTAACTTTTTTTATTGATTGCGCGCGCAAACTTACTTCTGGTAATAGGGTTAGATTCAAGTGGTGCGCTACTTATAACGAGCTGTGTATTGACACACCGTAGTGTTAGCTAATGTTTGAGACTGAGCTGAATTTAGTAAATCAATGATTAATCACCAGTAACTCTGGATGGTCCCGATGTGCACACACCTCACTAACCACCCACTGTTCTGGCAAACTGAGAATGTCGGCGCTAGCAGCTACAGGACTGTTGTTATGTTGCCTCTCTGCCTCACTCACAACCAACCTCACGGCGTGCAGGGGAGGGGGGACGGGATGGGGAAGGGGAAGGAAGGGTAATGAAGGGGAAGCAAGGGTAATGAAGGGGAAGCAAGGGGGAGGGAGAGGGGGGGAGTGGAGAGAGGTGAGGGGAGGGGAGTGGAGTGGAGTGGAGTGGAGTGGAGTGGAGTGGAGTGGAGTGGAGTGGAGGGGAGGGAAGGGAGGGAGGGGAGGGGAGGGGAGAGATAAGGAAAGGAAAGGAAAGGAAAGGAAAAGAAAGGAGGGGGAGTGGAGGGGAAGGGAAGGGAAAGGAAAGGAAAGGAAGGGAAAGGAAAATGAGAGATGTGGAGAGGGGCGCCAAAATGAGTACTATGAATACAGAAGGGTGGGATGGCGGGGTGATAGAAAGATGCAGGAAACAGACAGGGTGAGCGCGACAAAGGAATGGGGGAGGTAGGGGGGCGGGGCGTTAAGCCTGACCTACAGAAAGTAAAGTCTAACCGCTACAGAATACCTGACATTCCTATGGCTGCGCATGCGCGTGCCAGGTGGTGCAGCGCCCTCTATAATACTCAACCCCACTCCACTCTGACAACAAGAGCCTGCACCCGCATCCCCCCCCCCCCCCCAACCACACACCGATCACATACCACACAGACCTACCACATCTGCCCCAACCCCTTTCACACCTCCCGCCCCACACCCAGTTCTTGAGCATCACCTAGGGTGTAATCGTGCCCTTTAGTCGGCACACACACGCCACTCTCGGTTTCACCCTGACCTGCATAGTATTGCTTTCTCCTAGCTTTCCTAACTGAGATTTATCGGAGTTCACAATTTGTGGGAGTGTTAACTTTTTTTATTACAGCATACAATAAAGAACTGTGCACAATCTGACCAATACACGTACACGTACACACATACACGTACACACACACACACACGAGGCCCCACCAGGCGCGATGGCCTAATCGGTAGAGCGCGGGCTTCGCATGCGGAAGATCGGTTCCCGGTCGAGTCAAACCAATGACTTTAAAATTGACATGCGTCACTTCCTAATCCTAGCCTGGCACTCGGCATTAATAGGATAGGGCAAGGACTGGTTAGCTAAGTCACAGGATAATGTGACTGAGTGGGATATTGGGTCATGGTGCCAGCAGCCAGAATTATCCCCCCCCCCCCACCAACAACCCAACATAACCGATAATTTAATTGACGATTAATTCATACATAAAATTACGAGACCGTAAAATGTGCAAATTATCAGCAGGCAATTTATAGCACTTCATTGCTGAGGGGAAGCTCTGTTGATGTCACACATATTCACACTGTTTGCACTGGTCGCGTGCTGCATGTCGTAAAATAACCCACCTTAACATAATGTCTACCAGCGACATACATAGATATATCTACATCCACATCAGCCTACATACACACATACATACCAACCTACACACATACACACCACCTTACATCCATAGCAACCTACTTACATGCACAGCAACCTACATACACACCAACTTTCATATATATGCACACCAGCCTACATACACCGTCCTGATAGGACATTAGATGTTGCTAGGACGTAACACAAAACCTACCTACATGCACACCAACCGACATATACGCACACCTACATACATAATACCAACATACATACATGCACACCAACCGACACACATACATACAGTTTGTTTGTTGTTTGTTGTTTTACGTCCTAGCAACATCTAAGGTCATATCAGGACGGGTACACATACATACATAATACCAACCTACATACATGCACACAAGCCTACATACATACACACCAGCCTACATGTAATATACTTTAGTGGCCACGTGACCGGAGGGGAGTTGTAGTGGTGAATGGGGAATCGGTAATAAACCAGTTACGAACTAGCTCTTGTTGTGTCCAGTCCATTCGATACATTACACTACATACATACACACCAATCTATATACATGATCACCATGATATACACACAGGCACCACCAACCTACACACATGCACACAAGCCTACATACATACACAAATCTGCTGAGTGCGGATTCTCAACAATATCTGAGCATTCTATATATGTATATACCAGACGGGGTGGCCGAATGAGTAGAACGTCCGCCTCCGGTTTTGGGAGATCGGGAGTTCCGAACCCATGAGTTTGTGGGTTCGAATCCTGGTCGACGAGTCAAACCAATGACATAAAAATGTATACTTGTCGCTTCCTAGCCTGGTGCTCGGCATTATTAGGATATGGCAAGGACTTGTTGGCTCAGTGTCAAGATAATGTGACTGAGTGGGATATCAGATCATGGTGCTGGCAGCCTAGTTTCCCAGTGGGGCAACACTATAAAGTCATCATGACTGTGCACTGTCACAAGTCGGTACCCATCCTGATATGACCTGAGATGTTGCTAGGACGTAAAACACCAACAAACAAAATTCTATATATGTATATGCCATCTGGCGACCATGACTCCCCCCTCCGACGCGTACCTCCGCTCGACCCACAATACAAATGGTTACAAGCAAGAATGTAAACTATGCCGGCGGAATGCATCGCCGCTCTGACATTCGGAGCCTGGGAGATCTTTCTAAATAATGTGCGGCGCGGAGAGCTGGCTATTAGCGATAGTTTAGCAGTCGTACCTGTCACGCATGGGGCACACCCACCCATACACACACACACATACACATACATACACACACTGCACCTGTCTGAAACTCTGGGTGACAGATTGGTTGGTTGGAGTTTTACGTCCTGGCAACATCTAAGTTCATATTAGGACGTGTATCCACTTGTGACAGAGCACACTCATGGAGACCAGGCTGCCAGCACCATGACCTGATATCCCACTCAGTCACCTTATCCTGACACTGAGCCAACCAGTCCTTGCCCTATCCTATTAATGCCGAGCGTTTATCTAGGAAGTGACAAGTATCAATTTGTAAGTCATTGCTTTGACTCGACCAGAGTTCGAACCCATGGGCTCGAATACTAGGATCTACCAAAACGGGAGACGGACACTCAACTCATTCGGCCATCCCGTCTGGTCATGGTGACACTGACACTGACAGATGCGTACGCAGATCTTCCGGTCCTAAACCACTTGAAGCGACATTTAGGGGCGTGCCGTGCGGAAAGAACAGACGACTTTTGGTGTCCACTCACAGGAGCACATTATGTACACTTCCCGCCCAAACTGTAAATGGCCGGTCACGTGGTCACAGCGTTGGCTCTGCACGACAGAATGTGATGTCGAAGCCAGAAGTGACGATACAGTAGTGTGCTGGCCCGCTACATGTCTTCACTTATGGTTGGTTTGGAGTTTGACATCCTGGCGATATCTAAGGTCATATCAGGACGGGTACCGACTTGTGATGGTGTGCACTCATGGCGACGTTATAGTGTTGCCCATTGGGAAATCAGTCAGATGGCCCCATGACCTGATATCCCACTCAGTTACATTATCCTGACACTGAGCTAACGAGTCATTGCCCTGTCCTATTAATGCCGAGCGCCAGGCTAGGAAGCGACAAGTATCAATTTGATAAGTCATTGGTTTGCCTGAACCGGGACCGAACTCCCGAACTCCCACACGCGAAGACCGCGCTTTACCGATTCGGCCAACGCGTCCGATGGAATAATATACTTTCATTTCGTTTCAGGCAATAAATTATCACAGCGTTTGGTAGTTCGGAGGATGTCAGCCTATACCATAAAGGACGGGGCCGGGTCGGCAATCCTGAGTTGGGCGGGGGCCCGCCTCTCCGCGTCCGCCGGGGCGACATTAGTGTCTGCTTACCATGTTAATTGGGCGGGTTTGATGAATTGGGCCGCGAGAGGAACGACCCTCATGTGTGGGCATACGCAGAAGCGACCGACCGTTGAACTCACATAGTTCGATGGTTTTGAGTTTCTGTCATTTTCTGAGTTAAATATAATAGTTAAATCTACCCTGCATTAGTTTGAAGCAACTTTAATTTTAAATAGCTAACTTTGGAGATATTTGAAGCGCAAACATTCAAAATTAATTTTGGCAAGCATGACAAAACTCTGACATTATAGGCTTCAGCAGTAAAAGATTCTATTAAATTGACTCAGCATTCCCTTCTGCTTAATAACTGCATCAATATCTAAGTTAGATGTTTGTTTGTTGTTGTTTTACGTCCTATGAACATCTAAGGTAATATCAGGACAGGTGGCAACTTGTGACTGTGCACACTCATAGGTTTTTGTTTGTTTGTTGTTTTACATCCTAGCAACATCTAAGGTCATATCAGGAGGGGTACCGACTTGTGACAGTGTGCACTCATGACGACTTTATAGTGCTTCCCCACAGGGAGACCAGGCCACCAGCACCATGACCTGATATCCCACTCAGTCACATTATCCGGACACTGAGCCAACCAGTCCTTGCCCTATCCTAATAATGCCGAGCGCCTGGCTAGGAAGTGCCAAGTATAAATTTTTAAGTCATTGGTTTGACTCGACCCGGGTTCGAACACACAATCCCAGTCTACCAACACGGGAGACTAGGATCAAATCTTTGGTTTTGAAAATGTGATGCTTTTATCGAACTATGCAACCGTAAAGTGATGTGTAACTAACAGTCAAGGTACGGACGTAAGGTGAATGAACTGTCCATGTACAATATGACTATGGGCGACGTCACTAATGTAGGTTATACTTAGAGACGCTGACACACATGATTTTCTCAGGCAGGTTGGCAATGTTGACCCAAAAACAAAATGTTGGGCCTGTTTTCTTTATATTGTCGTGTGTGTGTGTGTGTGTGTGTGTGTGTGTGTGTGTGTGTGTGTGTGTGTGTGTGTGTGTGTGTGTGTGTGTGTGTGTGTGTGTGTGTGTGTGTGTGTGGAGTTGATGAAAATGGAAAATATTGCACCTAGAGCAGGATCCGAACCTACACATTTTGCATTCCGGGCCAGTGTGCTAACCATTACACCACCTAGGCTCCCTGATATAATCACCCTACCCATGCCTACCTAATCTATGTGGCACCTTGTCTGAGATGTGAAAAAAAGAGCTTGTTTTATTTAACGACGCCTCTAGAGCACATTGATTTTTATCATCGACTATTGGAAGTCAAAGATATGGTCATTCTGACATATTTCTTTGGAGGAAACCAACTGCTGCCACATAGGCTACTGTTTCCAATAAGCAGCAAGGGGTCTTTTATATGCACTTTCCCACAGACAGGACATCACATACCACAGCCTTTGATGAACCAGTTGTGGACCACTTGTTGGAACGGAAAATAGCCCAAACTGCAAATAGGTCCACTGAGCAGGATTGATCGGATGTCCCACATCTTCACAGGTGGAAACTCTACCGCCCTAGCTATGTCCCAATCCTCTCCATGAGATGTCAGTGTAGAATACTACACTATTCAACACCTGATGAAAAAAAAAAAAACTTGCACAAAAACAGGCAATGTACCCCCACCCCCAATATATTTGAGTCATCAATCACATACATTGGTTACTGGGGGGCGGGGGGGGGGGGGGGAAGTCCCTTTAAAAAAAAAAACCTACAGCAGTACAGGTCCTCATTACGACTTTGTTCTTTAATACAAAGTGTATTTTTTCTGCACTGCGTAGCGTCCCTCCTATACCCCCCCCCCCCTGCCCCCAATCCTCACTTATATCATCCCCTCTTGAATAACTCACAGCAAAGTGGCCCGGTTAATTTGTTAATTGACATGGGAAGGATATCGCCAGATGTGTGTGTGTGTGTTCTCCGGTTCCCACAAAGGCAAGTCACAACGACAACCATTGTGCCCCTACCAGCCACCCCTGTTATCTTGGCGCGCCTGTGGTGATTAAGGGCTTGGATATTACTGCGGCATGTTCAACCCTCACCAAGCAAACACTGCCGAACACCTGTCCCCCGGACACCGGGCGGCGGCGAGGTCAGAGGTCAAAGGCTACAGCGCGTCCCGCCGTGGGCTGCCTTGCATTGATCCAATCCCAAGCAATTAAACCAGGGCTGCTTTCCTTCTGTTTGTTTGCTCTACTGCGTTAACCAAAGGCTATTATTAGTAAACGGTTGTGTGTGTGTGTGTGTGGAGGGGGGGACTATTAGCTAGTCTAGAGTTTTCGTATATTGTTTCACCTACAAAGAATAAAGTAGGAATGATGTGTTTGCTTTGTTTGTTTCGGGTTTTACGTCATCTCAGGACTGATTACCGACTTGTGACAGTGCACAGTCATGGCGACTTTATAGTGCTGCACCACTGGGAAACCAGACTGTCGGCACCGTGAACCGATATCCCATTCAGTCACATTATTCTGATATTGAGCTAACCCGCCCATGTCCTATTCTAGTAATGCCAATCGCCAGGCTAGGTGGCTACAAGTAAATTTTGTATGCCATAGGTTTGACTGAGCCGGGATTCTAACTCCCGACCTTCCGCACGGGATTGTTTGTTTGTTGTTTTACGTCCTAGCAACATCTAAGGTCATATCAGGACAGGTACCAACTTGTGACAGTGCGCACTCATGGCGACTTTATAGTGCTGTCCCACTGGGAAACCAGGCTGCCGACACCATGACCTGGTATCGCACTCAGTCACATTATCCTGACACTGAGCCAACCAGTCCTTGTCCTATCCTAATAATGCTGAGTGCCAGGCTAGGAAGCGACAACTATCAATTTTTAAGTCATTGGTTTGACTCGACCAGGGTTTGAACCCACGACCCCATGATCTGCCAACACGGGAGACGGACGCTCTAACTCACTTGGCCATCCCGTCTGGTTTCCGCACAGGAAGCCTGCGCACTACCGATTGGCCAACCGCACCAGATATAGAGATGTATGTATGTATGTATGTATGTATGTATGTATGTATGTATGTATGTATGTATGTATGTATGTATGTATGTATGTATGTATGTATGTATGTATGTATGTAAAACTGGGCACCATATATTTGGTTTCCACATTACGATGTTGATAATTTGTACTTTCTTTTATTGATCGCAGGTCAAATAAATATTGTATCCTCTGTGTATTAAGTATGTTAGCAATAGTACATTTATTGAAGCTATCCCAAGAAAGAAATTAAAAGTTTACTTATATGATTTTGTGCTAATGTGAAAATTTACACATGTAGCCAAACCTTTTTCAACTTATTTTTCCATTTTGTTCTTGTAAGTCATAACCTTGTCTGCTTAAGAGTAATCAATAAAATCTTGTTTTCCTATGTTGTATGTTCAAATGAGGTTCTGGACGGGTCTTTGATTTTAATGTTACACAAGTGATATTAATGTATTGCTCAATTTGTATAAGTTCTAATTCAAAAAGTGAAATTCATTTGTTGTCAACTCTGACATATGCAAAACACACAAACCTTCAGAGGACATTGGATTATGCTATTATTTTTAAGGTTTTCACTTTTGGTTTCCATGTCACCCTTTCGTGCCCAGTTTTAAAGAATGACCCAAATATAGGTTTTATGTGCTGGTAACATCTAAGGTAATATCAGGACCTGGATATGTAATGTATACATATACAGTCAAACCTCTCTATACCGACCCCTCCCCGACATCGATCGCTTTATTTGGGTCCCAACAATACCATTGTAATGATATTCTAACTCTCTAAACCAACCACCTCAGTAAATGGACCCGTTAAATTTGGTCCCTTGGTCGGTCGATTTAGAGAGGGTTTACTGTATATTATGTACATATTGTAAAGTCCATGGCTGGAATCTGTGTTTGTGTAGGCAGACTATAATGAAATCAATACAGGCAAGAAGAGAAAGGAAGCGAATAAAGAATGAAAGTAGAGAGAGAGACAATGCCCTCAGGTTTATTATTTATAGTGGTACATGGATCTGGTATGGCATACCACCTGACCTTGTTCTCCAATGAGTGAGAATCAAGCATTCACAGTTCCACCAATGAACATCAAGCATTCGTGTCACCATGGCTACAGTGATCTGCCCACAACCACCATGCATCATGGCTGCTTTGGCCACCACCTGCCTGAGCTGAGTGTGTGGTGTTCAGTGACTAACAGAGGGGGTAGTGGGTAGAGCTCTAAGTGCTCCCTACACACTATCTCTAGTGTCTCTTTCACACTAACTGACTAATACACAATGACTATTGACCATGAGTAAAGTATCACCAGCAACTAGATAAATACATTCACCTGGCATTATATACCATTTACCATTATAGACCATTTGCATTCCCCCACCAATGCGTTTTATCGGAATATTTTACAATATCTCCTGAAGATATGGAACATATACAAATCTTCAACACAAAATTCACTCTTTCCAGTACGCCAGCTATGCCTAGTAATATAACTACTCCTGTACTGCAAAAAAACCGCTTGCAATTTAGAATGCCAATTAATGTCAGCTGAATTCCCGAATGAGAAGTACGTACCACCAAAATTATTGCAACTGACTGCGCAACCACTACGCTACCACAATCACTCTCCCGTCCTGATATGACCTTAGATGTTGCTAGGGCGTAAAACAACAACAAACAAACAAACAATCACTCTCTTGATAACATGGATTCAAAGTTTAGTTTTACCACTAAATGGTGTGTGTGTGTGTGTGTGTGTGTGTGTGTGTGTGTGTGTGTGTGTGTGTGTGTGTGTGTGTGTGTGTGTGTGTGTGTGTGTGTGTGTGTGTGTGTGTGTGGTGGGTGTGGTGGTGTTGTGTGTGTGTGTGTGTGTGTGTGTGTGTGTGTGTGTGTGTGTGTGTGTGTGTGTGTGCGTGCGCGCGCGCGCGCTGTTTTTAAAGAAGGGAAACCCCCATGATGACTAATAAGTAATAGACCAACACACAGTAGCACAGACGCTATCTAAGTGTACACAAAGCCTGTACAATTTGAAGGCTTTGGATAAGATAACTGAATCCAGCTCCACCACATGCCTAGCTACACACGGCTCTGACGACACGGTATGTGTACTGCTTGTTTGCATACAGGGTCGATACTGACGCATATTGACGGACAGTTCACTCATCTCCCAGAACACACTGCAGACAAACACAGAAAGAGGCCCTGCCCCCATTTCACAGGAAACACGTGGGCCCTGTATCACATCACACACGCACAGCCCCCCCCCGCCCCCATTTCCTTCTAGAAATAAACAGAACAACCGCATTTCCGCCATATCCCTGGAAGTTTACGTATTTCTTCCTTCTATTCAAAGTTGCATAGTCCGATGATTTTGAGTTTCTGTCATTTTCTGAGATAAATATAGTTTATTGATCAGTATAATTTACCTTACTTTAGTTTGAAGTAATTTTGATTTTAAATGACTAACTTCAGAAATATTTGAAGCGTAAACATATTATATTAATTTTGGTATGCTTGACAAAACTCTGACTCCCCCCCCCCCCTTTTAGGCTTCAGCAGTAACAAGTTCTGTTAAATTGACTTAGGTATGCCCTTCTATATAGCAAAATGTACTTAATAAGTGCAGTCGTATCTAACTTATTCTCAATTGGATATGTAGGCTCAAATGTTGAAAGGTGTTTTCCTTTTGACAATTTGATGTTTTGTCGGACTTTGCAACTTTAAATTGTTTTGTGTTTTACACAGTACCTACCCCCCCCCCCCCCCCGCCCTAACAATGCATACAGACAGCACGACTACAATCTTCGTTGAAACAAAGTGAAAAGGCTTCGAAGAATGTAATATGTATTTCCCTACAAACAAAAATTCGAGTTTCATTGTTTGATAGTTGTAAATCACGTTCATATAAACGCCATGTCCGAATGAGTTGAGGGCATATATCCCGTTTTGGTTGGTTGTTGGATTGGCACCAACCCCCTAAATTCCATGGCATAAGCTGCTGATGCGACCCAGAGTGTGGGACCAGCAGAGATCGGAACACCTGCACTAGGAAGGATGGAGTGACCGCGCCTGGAAGCTAACAAGTGAGTGCCAAACACTACGAGTACACCGGCACTAACTGTCTTCAAAATGTGTGCTAGTTAGTGACCACGGTTGTCATGATTGGGCAAACCTCTACTCACCCCGACATGATAAAGTAATCACTTAATGATGCAGTGCTAATGATGCGGTGCCAATTAATTACGCGTCGGAGTAGTGGTGACGATGGTTGAATATACCCCAGTGTGTTGAGAAATGTTATAGACACTTATATAACAGGTTAGTAGTTGGAGTTTTACGACCTGGCAACATCTACGTTCATATCAGGATGGGGTACCGACATGTGACAGTGTGCACTCATGGTGACTTTATAGTGGTACCCCACTGGGAAATCAGGCCACCGGCACCATGACCCGGTATCCAACTCAGTCACATTATCCTGACCACTCCTTTCCCTATTCTAGTAATGCCGAGTGCCAGGCTAGGAAGCGACAAGCATCAATTTTATAAGTAATTGGTTTGACTCGACCGGGAACCGAACTCCCAACCTTCCGCACGCGAGGCCCGAGCTCTACCGATTGAGCCACTGCGCCCGGTCTTATATAACAGGATGAAGCTTCTCGATTCAAGGTTCTCTCTTTCTTTCTTTCTTCCTTCCTTTCTATCTATCTATAACAAACTTTAGCACTAGAATGAGTCCGAAACAAAACAGCAAAATGAGACCCAGACAGGAAGTTTAAACTTACAGAAAATCCCACAATAGAAATAAGATAAAAAGGAGTGGTGGTTGTGGTTTTAGGTCAGTAAATTCAAATACACAAACACTAGCCAGTGGGACAAACCAGCTAATGTGGATCACAAAAGGTGCAACCCAATTCGCAGCCACCCCCCCCCCCCCTTCTCCCCTGACGATTTGCTTACTTTTCAAAAGTCCACCCTGAAGCCGGCACCCCTTGCAGGCCTTAGGTACAGATGGTAACAGACACAGAACTTGCCTTTAGTGGGGAAAAACAGGCGGGACTGAAAGAGGGAGGGATGGGACTGGAGAGGATGAGGGGAGATGGGGAGGGCGATCAGTCACGTGCAATTCCAACAAAACCAAAGGGTGGATTGTAAAAAAGAGGGTGGATGGGGAGGGGGTGGGGGAGGATGGCGGCCAAAAGAGAGCAGACTATTTGATGCTAAGTCGTTGTTGGCTGATATGGGGTATGATCCCCAAGGGACTGGGAAGAGCATCGTCCGATGGAAAAGCCATGAGCGATACAGGTTGTTGTTGTCAGTTTTGTTGGGGCTTTATATCTTAGCAATATCTAAGGTGATATCATGATGAGTACCATATTTTGACAATGTGCACTCAAGATGACTTTATAGTGCTGCCCCACCGGAAGACTGGACTGCCAGTATCCTGCTCAGTCACATTATTCCGATACTGAGCAAACAAGTCCTCGTTATACTATTAATGACGAGTACCCGACCAGCTAGCAACAATTATTGATATTATAAATGATTGGTTTGACTCGGCCGGGGGTCGAACCCACTGGAAGCCAGACAGCGCTCTTGCCGATTCTGCAACCCTATTCGGTAGTCAGCGGTTTTCATACAATGATTTTAGGTTTCAACACCAGAGTCATCTGGCTCAGCAGCAATGGAAACTTATCAAATATGTATTGTAACATTAACAACCATGGCAAAATAGCATAAACTAATAATATCAAACTCAGTCAGTCTGATATCAGTTTTATTGGACTGAGCATTTCATTTAAGACGTTTACCCTGATAGATACTAACATAATGGTTTAATACCCAAGATGAATACTTGCACCCAGCCGCAATGTCATGCAGTTTCGTTTGGGTGAGATGGTGGGGTGGGGCAAAGGTTGGTTGGTGGAGCTTTACATCCGGGCAACATCTAAGGCCATAGCAGGGGGGCACCCAGGAATTGGCTAGGGGGAATTTCCAAATATGGATCGAAACTACCCCTATTTTAGGGTAATTTTTTTCACATGGTTTGGTGGAACAACACCCAATTTAGGGCAATATTTGACATGGTTTTCTGATGCAACAACCCACATCTTGGTGCAAACGGTCTTCCCCCATGAAGTATAGAGTGTTAAAGAGCATGGCCCTTTGAAATATACGTTTATATAATTCTGGTAACAATATTTGGGGGGGGGGGGGGTTCCGGGCAACCAGGAAACCCCCCTGGGTGCGCCCCTGGGTAGGGGTGATGGTGGTGGTAATTCTTTTAATGCAAAGTAATTCCTCGTTTTGTTAAAATAAAAATCCAGGTTTTCTCTTTTTGTAAAAAAAAAAATATGAAACCGTTTCCATATCTGGTAAAAATCGGTAATCTGACCAGAGGGCATAGTATTCAACGTGGCTATGATCCGACAACCGAATAGAGAATGCGATTCACTGCTGTAGGCTGTAGAGGAGAGTATATATTTGCGAGACACCAACCACGATTACATCTGGGTAACCCAGTGGCCAGCCCCTGGACGACCTGCCATATTAGCCCAGTGTACACACGAATAGGGACGACAGCCCTCACCACACCACCGTGGGTACAGCGCATGGTAGGGTAGGTTGGGAAGGGCCGCAGCCGTTGATACTCAGTGCAACATCTCCATGATACCTACTGCAACATGTCTACGATATCCACGGCACCATATCTATGATACACAGGGCAGAAGCCGTTGCCACTCAGTGCAACAGCTCTATGATACACATTGCACCATATCTATCAGACACATTGTAATCTCTGATAGTGATACACACTGTTACTGCTCTGTGATACAGAACTCTCTACAATACACACTGCAACCTCTGTATGGTACACACTGCACCATATCTATAATATATACGGTTACTGCTCTGTGATACAAACTTCCCTACAAATACTGTACAACCCAGTTAAACCAAACTCGGTTAAACCAAACGATCGGTTAGTCCAAACTTTTTTCGGCGGCCTGGCAAAACACTACCATTTATCATATAAAAAAGTTTGTTAAACCAAAGTCGGTTAATCCAAACAAAATTGTCAGGCCCCAGGCCACTTCCGGTACATTAAACCAAACTTGTGGTTATAAGGTCATCTGAGACCCCATCAACGTTTTTATATGATAAATGGTAGTATTTTGCTGGGCCGCCCAAAACGTTTGGATTAAACGATCGTTTGGTCTATTTAACGGGGTTAAACTGTATACACATAAAAAAACAATAATCCCCCCCCCCAAACCACCACCTGACACCCCACGCACTCACAATGATGGTGGTATGGCGAATTTCCCTTCCAACCCTCCTCTTTTTTTCTCTTTCTTTTCTTTTAAAAAAGGTAAGTTTTGTGAGAACATCACGACACTAGCATAGTGCTAATAAGTCCCCTGATGGTAAAAACGATTAGAAATATAATAGCAATACTAGCCGATACCCATTTCCTCTTAAATTCTAAAGGCAACACAATTGAAGGAAGGGATAGGTGGAGGCGGTGGGTTGCAGGGGCCATACCTGAGCATCTACTAGTCTTCAATGGGTATAAATGTCACGCGTGGTGAGTGTTAACCAATGTCCACACCCACCGGCCGCGTGACAACTTGCAGTTTAGCTATCAATGACACCTTCAAGCTTCCGGCCAGTAAATACATATATAAATATAGTGTTGTGTGTGCGTGCGCATGTGCGTGGTCTGTCGAGTCACATTCCTGATGGCGACATGGATGTGGGCAGGTAGTGGGGCTTTTGACACACACACACACACAAGCACCTACAGCTAGCAATACTGACCAAAGTCTCAAAGAGTTGAAGGATTATCAATGGAAGGCCTATCAACCTCTAATGTTGGGTGACATACAGAAGAACCCGCTGTCATCTCTTAAACTTCTTGCTAGCTCACTGAAACTACACTCCAATCTGTTACGTGTTAGAGACCTGTACACACACAACTGCACAAGTACACACACCTGTACAAGTACACACACAGCTGCACACGTACATACACACACAAGAGAGAACATGCGTGGAGTTGACCATTAAACATGTCGAACCAGGGCAAACTGTTTCAAGCTAATATTACTGTAGATGTTCACATAACTGAACTATTTTAAACACTCGTCTAAAATCTTACTTTAAGTTCCTTTCATTCGAGTTGTAGGCTTCATGCTAAATTGTGAGTTGCATTAACCGGGTGGAGTGTGTTATGGGGGAGGGGAGTTATTGCCGAAGCAAAGGGCACACCCAAGACGAGAAATCAACTCTAACATAGAATTTTTTTTCATGAACACTATAATGATAACTCTGTATGGTTAACAGCGAATGACACCATAAGCCATCAGTAGGACAGCCAACAGCTGAGCATAGTGTCGGCTATAAATTATTTATCTTAAATTGGTGACTGTTTATGACAAGATAAAAGGAGGTCTGAGAATAGAATGTGCCATTTATGTTCAGCTGTTTACTCTTACTACCCATACACATTCGTTCCTATGTTAGTATGTAGTATTTTAGGGTGTATAAATTCAAGTTGCTAAACTTAATTTATAAATAGAAAATCGCTGAAATATCGTTTATCAATAGCAATTCGTTGATACAATTATTTAGCCAAACCAGTAGGCACAGGATTGTGCCTATGAGCACACATAGGTTGGTTGGTTGTTGGAGTTTTAGGTAATGGCAACATCTAAGGTCATATCAGGATGGGTACCGACTTGTGACAGTGTGCACTCATGGCAACTTTATAGTGCTGCCCCAATGGGAGACCAGGATCATGACCTGATATCTCATTCAGTCGCATTATCCTAGCACTGAGCCAACCAGTCCTTACCATATCCTAATAATGCCGAGCACCTGGCTAGGAAGCGACAAGCATAAAATTTCAAGTCATTCATTTGACTTAACCAGGGTTTGAACCCATGGTTCAAAACCCACAATCTACCAAAACGGGAACCGGACACTCAACTCATTCAGCTATCCCCTCTGGTGCGACACATAACATGTACACACTGTAACAGAGATGCTTGTGTCGGTTGAATAACATAGTTATGTGGGACCAGACGGGATGGCCGAATGAGTTAGAGCGTCCGTCTCCCGTGTTGGTAGATTGTGGGTTTGAACCCTGGTTGAGTAAAACCAATGACTTAAAAATTGATACTTATTCGCTTCCTAGCCTTGCGCTCGGCATTATTAGGATAGGACAAGGACTGGTTGGCTCAGTATCAGGATAATGTGACTGAGTGGGATATCAGGTCATGGTGCTGGTGGCCTGGTATTCCAGTGCGGCAGCACTATAAAGTCGCAATGAGTGCGCACAGTCACAAGTCAGTACCCGTCCTGATATGACCTTAGATGTTGCTAGGACGTAAAACAAGAACAAACATAGTTATGTGGATGTTGGCGAAAATAACCGTTCTGGGGAACCAGAGCATAACACGAGCCTTCAGATTGCGCAGTGGTTGGAGTGCACATCAACAATTAAGCTAGCATTCCTTACACGCGGCATGCGAATGCGACAAAAAATCAAAACGCCTCGAAGTCAATGGACTACATTCCTTACACGCGGTATGCGAATGTGTCAACTCGATCGGTCCCTGTAGCGATCGGTGCGGCATGCGGTACGCGAATAGAAACGTCAGTCGCACTTGTCCATTAGTTTTAGACAAGGAGAGGCGACTGAGCATTACGGAACGGTCACACACAAGGGTGCAGAGGGGAAACATATGGTAGTGGTGGTGGTGGGGTTCGGGTTGGTAAAAATGCTACCATAGCCACAAAAATATGAATACTTTTCTATAATTTGGTAATTATAAAGGTAGGAACCCCCATGTGACGTACCAAGAGGTACATAGATATAAATGCCATATTAGGTCATATACAGTGCAGTATTGAGTATACTTGTTTATTTTTATTTTTTAAATATAGCCAGTCGTGTGCCGCATGCCGCGTGTAAGGAATCATGCCATTCGCATACCGCATGCCGCGTGTAAGGAATTTGCCCTTTACACGGTGATGTCATAGCAATGTGGTATGGGTTTTGAGTATTGGGCTTTCCACGCTATACTAAGTCGGTGCCATGACACACTATCACTTCCATATTAAGGCAATAATAGTAATAATAATAATAAATTTATTTCCACATGATCAATGTACACACAAGTTGATATTTATATCAGTAATTTTTTCACATGAAAAAGGAGAACGCAGAAGTACAATACTTATGAGGTGCTTTCCCCATTTAAAAATAACACAGATACATTGCTTATACCATAGAAATATGGTATAAGCATAAATAGAAAAATAAAAGTTAAAAGCATATCAACATTACGCTCAATACTGAAAATTACATCTAAATATTTAAGTATTAGACTACTATGTGTTTTCCCTCTGATAAAGCTTAAATATTTTCTTTTTATACATATTCATAGACATAGGGTCTGAATTTACAGAGTTTCAATTGAAATTGGTGCTGGTAATATTTTACATTGTCATCGTGCAGAACAAGATATATACGGTCGAATCCGCTAAACTATATAGAGGCATATGCATATATCATATACACACACATCTTTATTAGCCGCACCCTGCCTTATATGATTGATGGCATTCAAATGTCGGTGGGGTGTCTGGTCTAGCGGGTTTACAAAGACTGAAATATGTTGTAGGCCTACTACTATGGAGCATGTATGTATGTATGTATGTATGTATGTATGTATGTATGTATGTATGTATGTATGTATGTATGTATGTATGTATGTACATGTATGTATTTACATGTATGTATTTACATGTATGTATTTACATGTATGTATTTACATGTATGTATTTACATGTATGTATTTACATGTATGTATTTACATGTATGTATTTACATGTATGTATTCATCATCATCATGCTGTCGGTCGCGATGCGACAAAGACTGCTTTCATTACTTGACTGCCGCTCTCCATTTTTTGTGCGGTTGTACATTTCATGAAAGCTGCCTGCAAAAGTGTTGAAGTATTTACATGTATGTATTTACATGTATGTATTTACATGTATGTATTTACATGTATGTATTTACATGTATCTATTTACATGCATCATAATCATTTTATCTATTTATTATGTTCAGCCTTTTTTGGTTTCTTTTAATACCAATCTTTCATACTACTATTGTCCCACCCTCGAGCACAAACAGCACAGCACAGGCGAAGTGCTTCAATGTGACAGCACGCATACAAGTTTCAAATTTATATTACAAACATAACTGCAATGTGTGTATAACAAAAGGCAACGCTTGCATGTAGCCCACACAGTTATCACTGAATAATATATATATATATATATATATATATATATATATATATATATATATATATATATATATATATATATATATATATACAAGAGAAAATAGTGCGATACACAAGACTTCCAATGTAGACTTCTACATGTACTAAGTAGATTGGAATTGACGGGACAAATGTCACATACAGTACACACACACTAAATTTGACATTCAGACTATATCATATGATAATGATTAAATGTAGATTAAGAAATGGAAATATATATATAATTGAAAACAAAAGTCTTATATCCCACAGTCATGACAGTGTACTTTGTCAGCATGGATGAGCCATCATGAGATGAGGTGTTGACATAAACTTATCTGTATCAGTGTATGCAAGTAAGTTGTAACCGTGTTGTAACACTGACTAACAGTTGATTGGTATGGAAGTTTCAAACAAACAAAAATCAGAAGTTAAGCATGAGACAAAAATTAAAATACCAACAATTATCGCATAAATATTGACCTACCTTTACACCGATGGATCTTTCAACAGCAAGCTTGACTTTGCCATAAGTACCCTGTCCCAACGTCTTGATAATCTGGAACCGATTTCGAAGGTTATGTCTGTGATTGTGCCTGACCACGGTAGGCTTTGCCATCTTTCCGGGGGTGGACGGTGCAGCCCCACTCCCTGGTGGCATCATGTTGTCCATGGTGTGTGCTTGTCCTCCAGATTACTGTTGTCAATGGGGACGACAGTGACTGGAGGTAGTGTCCAAGACCAAGTGCGGATACTGTGAATGTGAGGATTGTCTACTACTACTGCCTACACTAACATTGTGTGGACACTGGTAGTTACCCATCTGCTCGGTATTGATGAGAAAGGAAGACCTCAACGATAAGAATGTTGTCAAAAACTTACTACTCTCAGACAAGTTTACTCCACCTGACAGGGTCACCAACGGGTAGCGATGATCTACTGTGTTGTAAACGCAGTTGCAAAGTATCAGGCAATATTTTCAGGCGTACTCGATCCTTGCAAACATCTTCACAGTTCGGCGCCCCTAACCACGGTCTCGCTACTTTGGGGTGATACTGACAGGTACCGGTCTGGACAGCTGCAGTGACCGCGGTAGTGGCACGCTGAAAGACGGGTCTCTACTGCGGCAGCAAGTCAACTGAGGCGCTGCAGAACCACAGGTATCGTGTCCTGGCTGTCCTGTCACAACGTATACACAAAGGAAGCCAGACAGCCGTGAGTGGCCACAGGAGGTGGAGCTAACCTACTAAAAATAAAACCCAAACAAAAGTAGTGGCCGCCGCGTCGTAGTGTGCACACTAGCGCCAGCGCCGCCTCTGTCCCGAGAGTAGCCCCCTGGTGTAAACCCGATGAACTAAAGAGTTTGCCCTATTTATGCAAATATTTGACCCCAGCAAACAAGCTAGTCCCAGCGTACACTCTACATGCTATTCCCGGGTATCGGATTTGGGAATCGAGAGAGTGGTGACCAAATTGACATCTCAGAGTTAGCGACGAGAGTTGGGACTAGTATTACTAATGGACTGTCTTCATGCTCCTGTAGGAGGTTCTATTCCTGGACCACTATTAACAATTCTAGATGCGTGTGTGCATGCATTTGTTTGTTGTTGTTTTACGTCCTAGCAACATCTAAGGTCATATCAGGGCGGGTACCGACTTGTGACAGTGCGCACTCATCGCGACTTTATAGTTCTGCCTGACTGGAATATCAGGCTGCCAGCACCATGACCTGATATCCCACTCAGTCACATTATCCTAACACTGAGCCAACCAGTCCTTGCCCTATCCTAATAATGCCGAGTGCCTGGCTATGAAGCGACAAGTATACATTTCTAAGTCATTGGTTTGACTCGACCAGGGTTCGAACCCACGACCCCACAGTCTACCAACACGGGACACGGACGCTCTAAGTCATTCGGCCATCCTGTCTGGTCTGCATGAATGTATGCATATATAGATACATACATACATGTATACATACATACATATATATACATCCATACATGTACATAATACAAATATAATACATTATGAAAAGGATGCATAAACGCCATGATTACCTATTTTTCTTTCATGTGTGATCATTATCGCCATTAGAGCACACATGCTTTCCTGCTGGGATACAGGCGTATACACAACCATGTACATGCATACATGTATACATGCATGCATACATACATATATACATACATACAGACATACATACATACATATACGCACTTGGGCCATAACCTGCATCTGCCAGTAGCACTATGGTACAACGATGACGTCATTACTTTTCAGCAAGGAGTTGTGGATTTTGCAGTTGTGAAATTGTTGATGGGGGGGTGGGGGGTGGCAAGGGGGCTAGCTCTTATCAAATTTCGGTAGGGATGCTGCCATTTGAAAGCTCATTATATATGACAGATTTAGTTTGCTGTCTGGACAAAATCCACCAAGAATTGAGAGATATCCAACTTAAAGACCCTCACTGCCTATCGGAAAGAGTAGACTATGTGGCGGCAGCCAGTTTCCTCCAAAAATAAATATGTTAGAATGACCATATGTTTGATGCCCAATGGCCGATGATGAAAATCAATGTGCTCTAGGGGCATTGTTATATAAAATAAATTTCTTGTTGCATCACCTAAAAGGTCTAATGAGTAAAGAGTGATTCACGGAGAATGTACACTGCTTTAACGTTCTTTTAATAGATGGTTTCACAGGAATGATTGATTGATTGGTGGTTGCTTTGCGCCGTGTTTGGACTGTTTGGTTTTTATTCAGACCATCGGGTTTACATGTGTACAATCAAGTATGTGCCATAGACACTCATTAAATTAAAAAGCTCAAAATTATATATTTGTGGCCAAGGGAAATAAATTCCTGCCAAAAATTTGAAGGTTTTATTACTAATTGATAGAATTTATTGAGTAAACTTTATGAGGTAATACAGACCAGCTGCCCTCAAAAAGGTCACACATACTGTCTGCATATACAATTGTTGGCACAGGGCCAACAAATCAACACAACTTAGTCCAATGTGTTCGAGTGTCAGCTGGGACTGACATTCAAGGGGAGGTTCCCCGTTGAGCAGAAAAGCATGTGTAAGCCACGAGTGGCCAATACGGCAGCGGCTAAGGACCACTCCCAGCTAACAAAAAACGTCACACTGATGTCAGTAGAACGTTATAAAAAAAAAGGTCATATAAACATTATTTTGTATGGAGTAAATAACGTTATTTATAACGTTATAGAGACGTTTTCTAAAATAATATTCAAGAACTCTTTTAACCCTCTTTGAGTAATTTGATGAAGATTTTATAGAGAGATCTGTGCGCGATGTCATAAAAACAAGACCTAAATTGTAGCTAGAGAAACCTCCTTTTGAGGAAGTGAAAGGTAGAGTCTACTGCGAAGCATGACACTAGAGGAGTAAACTCCAATTTAACAAAAATCAGTTTAATATCATATATTAAGATGATAAAGACACTAATCTTGGCTAAAAGGTTAAGCTAAGAGGTGATGCCTGCTGTACAAAACCAAAGACCCTATAATACTAAGACGGCTCACTCCCTATCTCTTCCATGGTAATGTAAATTTCGCAGTGCCACCAAGTGGTGGGTTTGATCATTTTGATTACACAGTACAGGCTGAGTGAGCCGTCTTAGTATTATAGGGTCTTTGACAAAACCCAGCACTCCTCACTATAACACTTTTGCAATAAAAATGCTGTTTCATGAGCACTGGCGGGCATTTGTAAATCCCGACTCTCTACTGATCTGTTCAGAAAGCAACCGTATTACACCTCACCTATGTTTGCTAGTTAGGCACATTTTAACATCCTTCTCAACCATATCTTTATACCGCTTGATGGATGAGGGAGATTCTTGACCTGAACAGAGGCTCTGTAGTTGCCTGTCTTGGCATGTCATAATTTGGGACCCATGTTGAGCCCATATGGGTCCCAAATTATGACATGCGAAGAGACAGGCCCGCCAGTGCTCAACAAACACCATTTTCATTGCAAAAGCCTTTTAGTTAAGAATAAAAAAAGAAATTTAAATAAAGAAAAGAATTTTTGTTTAAAGAATAGATTTTACACCGTCGGTGCCCGACGTCGGGCCATGGGTGGTGCCCCGATGCGAGGCAGTGACAACCAGTGGCGGGCCACCCGAGATATGGTTGAGAAGGATGTTACAATGTGCCTAACTAACAAGCGTAGGTGAGGTCTAATTTGGTTGCTTTCGAAGCAGGTCGGTGGAGAGTCGGAAGTTATCAATTGTGCCAGTGCTCATTAAACACCATTTTCATTGCAAAATCCTTTTGATTAAGATTAAATACAATTTTATTTTAAAGAATAGACTTTACACCATCGGTGGGCCAACGGGGGAAAATATGTGGTAACTGTCCCACTAATAGCCACTGTCGGCCATGTGCTATCTGGGTACATATTATAATGTCAGTATAATGTTACTGTGATGTTATAACATTACAATACATGGTATAACGTCAGTCTAACGTTACTGTGACGTTATAATGTACCGTAACCAAATAATAACATTAGCCTGATGTGTTAGCTGGGAAGCTTGGTCCCGCCGACTTCCCGCATGAGTCTGTGGTGGTTTTCCCCAAAGACCCTATTATAGGGTCTTTGTTTTCCCACAGACGGTTCAATTTCTTGCAGTTTATTTTCAAGTACTTGGTAAAGTTTCAAGGCGCCCAACCCAAGCCTGTGGCAACAGATGGATATGACATACAACTGTGCTGTGAGCCTGGCCTGGAATTTTTAGGAACTCGGGTGACCCGAGTCGCCCCAGTCGTGTTAATCGAATACGCGCATGCGCAGAACCCCGACTGTAGACTCTTGAACCGACTGAGAATAAGCCCTGTTCACACGGGCAATGTAAATCGATTCGTAGAAAGCGACTTGTATAGTTCGCCTCACATTTCTCGTGTGAACGGGCGTCTGATGCGGATTAGGGCTGATTCGACTCACGTGATGCGGATCGTGTAAACCACCTATGCGAGGTAGTCTACGTGAATCGATTCCTGTGATGCGGACAATTTTGCCCGTGTGGACGCAACCAATTCGCCTCACCTGATTCGATTTGTGTGATACGCCTTACATTTTGTCCGTGTGAACACGGCTAACCGCGACACTGGCATCCAAGGAAACGAACGAGCTGATCGGGCTACGATGAAGGCCCTGAACGATGATCTTGAACCATTTCTGATCCCTCACTCTGATCTGAAACCACTAATAGCCACCCACATCAAATCCAAATGGCAACATTGTCATCACTTGTTCATTCACATCATGGAGACCAGCTAGATAAGCATCGTTTTTCTGGGATCCTTTCTGTCTCAATCAATCAATTCTTTTATTTTAACTCTCTGCAAGGTATGTTTACAATAAACTGAGGTGATACAATAAATGCATATAAATTCCTTACAGACAGAAAAGTAATGCTTATCTAGCTGTTCTCCATGATGTGAATGAACAAGTGATGACAATAACAAATGATTAAACTTAAGCTACATTTTTAACTAATGATTATGATGAGATACTGATGTGTCTCTTCACGGTTAGTAAAAAACAAAGTAATGATAGGAATATTAGATGTATATTGTGTGATGGATTCTTGTACTTACATGCAGTATCAGTAGTTATTTTGCATGTATGTTAATAGGGGTAAATCTTATGTTCTTTGCCATAGCCACTTGATATTTTAAATTATGCGACTAGTTAAGAACAACTATATCCTATTATATATATTCTTTACTGGTAATCGATTTAGTATGCATTGAGATAGCTTATCTTTAGTTTTTTACAGAAGTTTTTCAAAGTTTTAAGGTTTCTGATCTACTGGTATTGAGTTCCAGATATTGGTTCCTTGGCTTTCAGTTGTTATTTTGCCATATTTGTTTCTAGTGTGTTTGTGATGTATGTTATTTATCTGTTGCGTGT
>CM059186.1:137399001-137422011 GCA_030323885.1 Branchipolynoe longqiensis
GTCAAATCAATGACTTAAGAATTGATTCTTGTCGCTACCTATCCAGGTGCTCAGCATTACTAGGATAGAGCAAAGACTCGTTTACTCAATATCAGGATAATGTGACTGAGAAGGACATCAGGTCATGGTGCTGGCGGCCTGATTTCCCAATGGGACAGCACTAGAAAGTCACCACCCGTCCTGATATTACCTTAGATATTGCCAGGACATAAAACTCCAACCAACCAATCATCTCTCCCATTGGTGGAGCACTATAAAGAGATGTATAAGAGAGAGAGAAGAGAGTGAGGAGATACAAAAAGGAGAGACAAGGAGAGGCAGAACGAAAGACAGAGAAGGACAGGCGGACAGAACGAGAGAACGATAGGCAGAGAACGAGAGACAGCAGGGCAGAGGCAGAGATAACGAGCTAGAGTGGGACATAGACAGAACGAGAGATAGAGAACGAGAGACAGCAGGGCAGATACAGCAGGGCAGAGACAGACATAACGAGAAAGAGTGGGACAGAGACAGAACGAGAGATAGAGAACGAGAGACAGCAGGGCAGAGACAGACATAACGAGATAGAGTGGGACAGAGACAGAACGAGAGATAGAGAACGAGAGACAGCAGAGCAGAGACAGACATAACGAGAAAGAGTGGGACAGAGACAGAACGAGAGATAGAGAACGAGAGACAGCAGGGCAGAGACAGACATAACGAGAAAGAGTGGGACAGAGACAGAACGAGAGATAGAGAACGAAATACAGAGAATGAGAGACAGAGAACGAGAGACAGAGAACGAGAGACAGCAGGGCAGAGACAGACATAACGAGATAGAGTGGGACAGAGACAGAATGAGAGATAGAATTATTGCCCGATCGAGGCCTTTCGGGTTTAACTATGAATGACCGATTACACTACAACCCTCACCCCACTCCACACACATACCATACATACATACACACATACACATACATCCATACACACATACACATACTCACACGCACACACATACACCCACGCGCACACATACACACACCCACACACGTACACACGTACACACGCACACATCTACACACCCACACCCACACACACACACCAACCCACACACAGACAGTGGCTGCCCACAAAGGTGGGTGGGCGTCTGAGGACAGTGTGCTCTTGAGGTAGTCTTAGTTTAAATGACATGCGATCACGTGGGACCTGGGTTACAGAGTGTAGAGCATCCCTCAGGCGGTCGGGGCTGGGGTGAATTAATCGCACCTGTAATTTGCATGTGTACCTACATGCGCTTACACACTCCTGCACCACCATCGTACCAGTCACAATCCTCCCTGTCACAGTCGAATCGAATACATTGGATATCACCAGGCGGGGTGGCCGAATGAGTAGAGCGTCCGTCTCCTCTTTTGGGAGATCGGGAGAACCGAACTCATGAGTTTGTGGATTCGAATCCTGGTCGAGTCAAACCAATGGCTTGAAAATGTATACTTGTCGCTTCCTAGCCTGGCGCTCGGCATTAATAGGATAAGGCAAGGACTGCTTGGCACAGTGTCAGGATAATGTGACTGAGTGGGATATCAGGTCATGGTGCTGTTGGCCGGGTTTCCCAGTGGGGCAGCACTATAAAGTTGCCATGAGTGCGCACTGTCACAAGTCGGTACCCATCCTGGTATGACCTTAGATGTTGCTAGGATGTAAAACAACAAACAAACAACATTGGATATCAGTGTCCACTGACACTGACGGTTTCATGGCCTTGTGCCCACCATTTAGAAATATAAATTAAATGCTAGCTTTAACCCGTACTCTGCGCACCGCATCAATCCCTTCACCAATATGGTGTTAAGGCAGCCATAATGAGAGTCTGGTAAACAAATTCATAAACAAATTTTTGTTGAATTTCAAAATTAATATGAAATGTGTACATTAAGCACACAAACTATGCCATTAACAATCCATACATGGAGGAGCATCAGTGGAGTATGATGGGACTTGTTAGCATGCGCCAATTAACAGAGGAGTGGTGATTAGAACGTCCCTAAAACTTAACCACCGTTTGGTATTATATAGTTATACAATATCTGTAAAGCAATAACACATTTGTAAGAGTTCCAAGGGCAAACCGGGCTGTATCACCTCTAGTGATTTTATTCATGACTTGTGAGTTAAATGTTGCTGTCATTTGACCCAAATTTAAATCATTCCATTAGATCATGCCTTAGATCAATTTAGCCGTGATTTGACGCAAATTTGGCCATTTTAGAATTTCGTGTTTATTTTGATGTAAGCATTTAAATGTGATGAACACAATTTCTTTTTCATGACAATAAAGTGTGAGAGTAGATCTGACTAACGTTTTGGCATGAATATGACCTTTATTGCTCAGATGGCGTTAAACCGGAATCAATCAACCCTATCACATTGCTGAGTCTATTCACAAGCGGGCGTTTGCTCTCCCCCCCCCCCCCTTTTCTTTGTAAATGATCATTTTATTCAGCGAATAAAGGTACTTTTTCAGAACAGAGGCACGGGTCTTTCGGCCATATCATGTTCGAATCATTTACGTTTTTAATACTAATAATAGAGTCTAAACCCAACAAGAGTTTGATAGAAGAAGAAAAAAGGAAGAAGAAAAAGAATAGTGATTTTACCCAACAACATTGAGAGATAACAGGGTGTACATTTTATATTATCAGTGTCATGATTACGGTAACTTTATACTAATAGTAATATACATGGTGAATATGAAGATATTCTGTTGCGCCCCTTCAAGAAATCCACCTTTCAACAACTCACACGTTAACCAATGTGCAACACAAACTGAGAAAACAAAATCGAAACCATCTTCTGATAAATAAAAACGTAATATTAATGCTCACAGTGTGTGATCTGTAAATGGAGACTATTTCCTAATTGCTGAGAATTGTGTGCTGAGTTCCTTAGTTTCTTAAATGTAGATGATTTCCCCCCTTGATCTCCCCCTTCCCCCGCCCCCCCCCCCCCCCCCCCCCAAAGTATTTCAATATCTTTTATTTCTGTGGCAGTTTTCCTCGGTGGTCTATTTTCGGACTGTGGGGTATTTATTAATTCCCTTTAGCTATTGAACACTATTTATTTTATGACAACTGCACGCTATTCCTTCTTTTCCCCCTAACATTTCTGAAGCTCTGGTCTTGTTTAAAAAATTGGTCGTAGGTGTTACTGACAGCTCCCGTCTGCCGAGGTCACCAGTGACGTATTGTAGTGACGTCACGAGCCCGCAGGGACCTCAGCGTCGTGGCCTTAGCTGTACCTCGTGTGTGTGGGTATGTGTGTGGGTGTGGGTGTGGGTAGTGTCTGTGTTTCACCTTTGCTGATGCCCTATTGTTACTTATGTAATTTAATACCGAAATATAACTCTCCCAAGAGAAGGAGAGTTGGGTTTACTGCCAAAATATAAGCCTCTTCCAAGAGGAGAGTTGGGTTTACTGCTGAAATATAACCCTCTTTCAAGAGAAGAAGTTGGGTTTAATGGCGAAATATAACCCTCTTCCAAGAGGAGAGCTGGGTTTATTGCCACACTATAATCCTCTTCCAAGAGAAGAGTTGGGTTTAATGCTGAAATATAACCCTCTTCCAAGAGGAGAGTTGAATTTACTGCCGAAATATAACCCTCTTTCAAGAGAAGAGTTGGGTTTAATGGGGAAATGTAAACATCGTCAAAGAGAAGGAGAGTAGGTTTTAATGCCGAAATAGAACCCTCTTCCAAGAGGACAGTAGGCTTTAATGCTGAAGTATAAATCTCCTGGTGTAGTTCCGGAGTCACAGTGTGGCTTCAGAGGTAATCAGAGCACTGCGGATATGATATTATGTCTCCGACAGCTACAAGAAAAGTGCATTGAGCAGGACCGACCACTGTACATGGTATTTGTCGATTTCACTAAGGCATTTGATACAGTCGGGAGGACCGGGCTATGGCAGCTACTGAGGAAGTATGGATGCCCAGAGAAGTTCACAACTATGATCGAGGCTCTACATACAGGAATGATGGCGAACGTTAGTGCTGGAGGGGAAGTCTCGGAATCGTTCGGGGTTACCAATGGGGTCAAGCAAGGTTGTGTACTGGCCCCCACGCTCTTCTCCATCTTCCTATCAGCAATGCTCAGAGATGAAAGACCTCCGCGGTTTCGCGGATTTCCCGAATTTCTTATATCCACTGATCAATGTTAAACAAAATTCCAAAAGATAGGATGTATATAGGACAACAGTTTGGTGGTTCGAATCCTGTTTTTATGACCTTAGATATAGTTAGAACATAAAACCTAAGCAAGAAATTGTTAGATATGGGCGATAATTCAGTCACAACAAGGCTTAGTTCAGACCTGACTTCCGGTATTTTTCCGCGATTCCCTGACAATGCTAAACCTATGGGAGAATATCAGCATTTCCGCTTTTTTTCCCGGAGACCACTTTCATCCCTGAATGCTAGACGAGGCTTTCCGAGACATGGGGGATGGCATCTATATACAGTCCAGACAGAGCGCTGACCTATTCAATGTCGCACACTTCAGAGCGAAGACCAAGACTTCTCAGATACTGGTGAGAGAGCTACTATTCGCAGATGACAGTGCACTGGTTGCCCACTCTGCTGAAGAGACCCAGAAAATAGTGGACGCTTTCTCTGATGCATCAAAGAAGTTTGGCCTGAAAATTAACATCAAGAAGACAGAGGTGCTGTACCAACCCAACTCTACAAGAACCCGAGAGGAGGAGATCATGGTTGACGGAAACAAGCTGAACTCTGTTCCGGAATTCACCTATCTCGGAAGCACTATATCAAGTGATGGACGCATTGATGCTGAGATACAGAGGAGGATGGCCAAGGCTAGCGCATCTTTCGGCCGACTACGCCAGAGACTCTGGAACAACCACCATGTGTCCATTCGGGTCAAAGGTAAGATCTACCGCGCAATCGTGCTATCCACCCTACTATACGGAGCCGAGGCCTGGACAGTGTACAGACGGCAGGTGAAAAAGCTGCATGCCTTCATGATGCGACATCTGCGTTCAATCATGAGGCTAACCTGGAAGGACAAAGTGACGAATAAGGAAATACTCGAACGGATGGGGCTGCCCTCTATGGAAGATCTTCTGATCAAAAAGAATCTCCGTTGGACTGGACACCTCATGAGGATGTCATCAGACAGGCTACCAAAGCAGATCCTCTATTCTCAACTGTCTTCTGGCTACAGAAAGAGAGGGCGCCCCCATCTCCGGTTCAGGATACCATCAAGAGAAACCTGAAGCTGAGAGACATTAAGACCGACTCATGGACGCAACTCTCACAGCAGAGAGCTAAATGGAGAGCGGCAGTCAAGTAATGAAAGCAGCCTTTGTCGCATCGCGACCGACAGCATGATGATGATGATGATGATGATGATAAATCTCTATCAAAAGAAGTGAAAACTTAAATAAAATTGAACAACTTAGGGAATTCTAGCTGTGGGCATTTTGTTTGTTTTTATTTCGTTGTTTGTATGTTTGTTTGTGTATGGCTTGTTTTCCCTTTTTTCTCCCAAGACTTTTGTGACATACCCACCCCTTTTTGCGTCTCAGGTATGTAAATTAGACTTTATCGGGAGGGAAATAGGCGTGGGGAGGGAAAATGTGTCGGGTTTTTGTGACCGTTGTCGCTGGGATCACTCAAAGAGTCTGGGTGAAATGACATGTGCCTTTGAGGCATTGGCAACAAGGCTGTCTTTGTGAGCTTGGTTTGTTCTGTAACGAGTTCGCGAGGGTGGCGACACCTGGCGGATAAGTTGTCAAACTCTTCAACATGTTGAAAAGAAGAAGAAATATGAAATGGGTGTGTGTGTGTGGGGGGGGGGGGCGGTGAGTTTACCCGGAATAGGTAGGTATGTGTGCTGGTGTCAATGGTTCTCTATTGATGATAGCGGGCATTTTCTACACAATAACCACTTGTTTCTGTTAACAACAAAGACAACAAATTTAAAATTAAACAAAAAATGTAATACCCTAGATAATGGGGTTGATGTGTAGGCCCTACCTCGCCGAGCAGCTCATCAGTGCTCCAGTGGGGGCATCTGGCGGCGAGTTGAGGAACGTGAATATACAGTAAACCTCTCTATCCGACCACCTCCACAAATCGACAACTTCCCTATATCGATCGCTTTATTTGTTCAAATCCTGTTCGAGTAAAAACGAATGACTTAAAAATGTATGCTTGTCGCTTCCTAGCCTGGGGCTTGGCATTATTAGGATAGGGCGAGAAGTGGTTGACTCAGTGTCAGGATAATGTGCCTGAGTGGGATATCAGGTCCTGGTCCTGGCGACCTGGTCTCCCAGAGAGGCAGCACTATTAAGTTGCCATGAGTGTGCACTGTAACAAGTCTTTAGATGTTGCCAGGATGTAAACCTCCAACAACCAACCAACCAACAAGAACCCTCCCCAGTTTGGTCATGAGGAACCAGGTCATGAAGGTCCAGGTGTTTATGGGGTCAAGCTTAATGTTTTGATAGGTAGTGGGATTTGAACCCCTGTATTCAAATCCTGGTAAAATAAAACCAATGACTTATAAAATGGGTACTTTCGGCCACATAGCCTGGCGTTTGGCATTACTAGGATAGGGCAAGGAGCAGCGGAATGGGGAAGACAAATTGTCCACGATTGAAATGTTCATGCTTAATCAACTAATTGATCACCAACAAGAAAAGTGTTGGATATATTTAGAAAGAATGAGGAAGACCAGTTGTCCAGGATTAAAATGTCGCCTGCTTAATCAACTAATGTAACAACAATGAGAAAAAGTATTGAAGGACAGATCTGGAAAGAGAGCCGCTCCCGACTTCCGGGCATGGCAACACGCCGGGTTCCAGCTCCAGTCCCTACATTAACTCAGAGAGCGGGGTGTTGTGTAGTTTGAGTCTATTCAGCTAATCACTGACGTGTTGATGAGACAAATAAATTCGTCTGTAGCGGACAAAACTCCGTCGCTACTCACCCCCCCCCCCCCATTTTTTTAAAGGATGTCTCTCAGTAACAAGAAGCTGATAGTTACAGTAGTGTCACAGTTATAGTAGTGTGACTTACAGTCGGGTGAAGTTGCAGTAGTGTGACTGTTACAGTCACACTACTGACTGTTACAGTAGTATGACTGTTACAGTAGTGTGACTGTTACATTATGGTGACTTGTTACTGTGACTTGTTACAATGGTGTGACTATTACAGTGGTGTGACTGTTACAGTGGTGTGACTGTTACATTGGTGTGAATGTTACAGTGGTGTGACTTGTTACAGTGGTATGACTGTTACGGTAGTGTGACTGTTACAGTAGTGTGACAGTTGCAGTAGCCGCTTGCAGGGTTGAACCTCGGACGTTGCCTCATCCAGATGTGTAGTTTCTCCTCATCCTTCTCATTATCCTTTATTATTATCCTCTTATCATTATTATCCTTCTTATCATTATTATCATTCTTATCCTTCTTATAATTCTTATCCTCATCTTTCTTATCCTTCTTCTTGTCCTTTTCTTCGTCCTTTGTATCCTTCTTCTTTTCCTTCTCTTCTTCGTCCTTCTTATCCTTCTTCTTGTCCTTCTTTTCCACATCCTTCTTAGATTTCTTCTTGTCCTCCTTTTCCTCACCCTTCTTATCCTTCTTCCTCATCCTTCTTATCCTTATTATTGTCCTATTTTCCTCATCCTTCGTATCCTTCTTCTTGTCCTTCTTTTCCTCATCTTTCTTATCCTTCTTGCCATTCTTTTCCTCATCCTTCTTATCCTTCTTCTTGTCCCTCTTTTCCTCATCCTTCGTATCCTTCTTCTGGTCCTTCTTGTCCTTCTTTTCCTTCTTTTCCTTCTTGTCATTTTCTTCGTCCTTCATATCCTTCTTGTCCTTCTTTTCATCATCCTTCGTATCCTTCTTCTTGTCCTTCCTTTTCTCATCCTTCGTATCCTTCTTGTCCTTCTTTTCCTCATCCTTCTTATCTTTCTTCTTCTAATCCTTCTTTTTCTTATCCTTCTCATGCACACTAAATATAAATAAAATTACGAAAAGAACCCACCCTCATACCGATGTTATCGAACAAAGTGAACCCTGGGGGTCTATTTACTTTTACTTGTGCGAACATTCCTGGTGTTTGAAACCGTGAATGGTGTTGGAAGTGGGACAGCTAAATTTACACCCACTCCATATAATCCATGCTTCACTATCTCACTTCTATTTAGTCAACGATGATGGTGTTGATGATGGTGATGATGTTGATGTCGACGACGATGCTGCTTATTATTATTTTGTATTATCATTATTATTATTATTATTAAACAATTAATTTGTTTAATTATTATTAAACAATTAATTTTTTTAAATTATTATTATTATTATTATTATTATTATCATTGTCCTTTCCACTAACAACTGTCTAAGCTGGATATGCAGCATAAAATCAGTGTATTGGTTTAGAAAATGTGATGCTTTCAACGGACTAAATAACTTTAATGAATGCTCTATTGACATTGACAGTACCCAATGGAGTAGTTAAACAATTGCAGGAACAGATCAGCAATAAGCCGCGTTATGCGTCACACTAACATGAGACTTCCGGTACATCCTTTATGCAGTGTTTATAATGTGCTTTGTGTTTACCACAAGAAATCACGGTCTCCCTCTGAGATCATGTTGGAAATTAGATTCGCAGTTTCGTATGACTATCCGGTGTTTATAATAAACACATAACTGTTACATAGTCTGATGGCTTTGAGTTTCTGTCATTTTTTTTTTTTAAAGATAAATATATTAAGTTGATCGTTGGTTATAATCTACCTTGGTTTAGTTTGAGATAACTTTGATTAGAAATAGGTTGGAGATATTTTAAAGTGAGGATGTATGAATTTAATTTTGGCATGCGCGTCAAAATGTTGACAACGCCTTAGGGTTGTGCAGTAACAGGTTCTATCATTCCCTTCTATGCAGCAACAAATGATGAATAAGTGCATACATATGTAAGTTGGATATATGTCAGATCAAATCTAAGTAAGTGCTTTGGTTTTGAGTATCTGATGTTTTCATGGGACTATGCGGCTTTAAAGAGACTACAAAACGTGGCTAGTGGCAGAGTGTAGGCAGGGGGGAATAACTGCTGGAGTGCAAGCAGGATAGAGTTGGAGGTGCGGGTAGAACTGGTAGGTGCGCCACTTCCGGTTAGTGAGGACTCGCGGAACTAAACCAGATAACGCCGCTTCGCTTGTGGCGGTGGTGGTGGTGGTGATACTACTACTACTAATAATATAATGATGATGATGATAATAATAATGGCTGTTATAATATACACCGGACGGGATGTCTGAATCGGTAAGAGCGCTGGCTGGCTCGAGGTCGTGGGTTCAAACCCTGACCGAGTCAAACCAGTGACTTACAAAGTGGATACTTTTTGCTACCTAGCTTGGCGCTCAGCATTAGTAGAATAGGGCATGCACTGGTTTGCTCAGTATTAGGATAATGGGACTAAGCGGGAAACCGGGTCATTGGTGTTCGTGGCCTGGGCATCCAGTGGTGCAGCACTATAAAGTCACCATAAGTTGTGAACTGTCACAAATCGGTATCCGCAGACCTCGCGTGCTGGAGATCAGGAGTTTGGTTCTCAGTTGAGTCAAACCACTGACATAAAATTGATACTTGTCGCTTCCTAGACTGGTGCTCGGCATTAATAGGATAGGGCAAGGATTGGTTAGCTCAGTTTCAGGATAATGTGACTGATTGGGTATTGGGTCATGGTGCTGGTGACCGATTTCCCAGTGGGGCAGCACTATAAAGTTGCCATGAGTGCACACTGTCACAAGTGGGTACCCGTCCTGATATGATCTTAGATGTTGTCAGGACGTAAAACTCCAACCAAAAAGCGGTACTACTTTCAATTTAGACCAGTTCTCACCGAATCAGTTCACTACTCCACAATCTATGCCTGCGAAGTGGGACTACAAACAAGAACAATTCATGAATATATAATAGGCCATGTTGATTCCTAGTTAAATTTTCAATTCAATTAAAAAGAAACTACTACACATTTAAATACTAGATAATTAACATGACACTTCCGTTATTAATTGTTACAGACTCAGCTGCTTGCATGACATTTGTGACAGACTACTGAGTGTAGACATAGGCTCTTTCTTCCCTACCCGGATTCATGTCATGATCACGTGAGGAGGTCCCGGATGACATCCTTGATCCTCGGCCACCACACGGGGGTCAGCCCCGCCGAACCAGCTGTGTGGTGAGGGGAGGGGGTGGGTGGTTGGAGGGGGATGTCATGCAGCTTACTGTACCACACGTGCATCCCGCACGCATCTGTGTACATTTCCAGTTCGTTTCCGGTCGGCTGCCTCCGGTATATTACCCCGGCATCTGTTTGATATATATATATATATGTGCTATATAAGTGATTATGTGAATATAAATAAAGAATAGACAATAATGTTTCCGGGGGGCCCCTCCTGGGCACCCCCCCCCCCCCCATCTATCCACCACCATGACTCTGAGCAAAACCCTGGTCTGGGCACTCTCTCCGCTCCCGACCTCGGCACCGGCACCGTCTGCCTCTTGCCTCACTTCAAAATTTTCTATATATATATATATATGTGTGTGTGTATGTATCACATAAGCCCAAGCAAACTCACACACACCAGTTTATATATATAGCGTGTATATATAATATAAATTCCCGGTACACAAAAGAACATAGGAGAGAGAGTAAGTTTGGTTAGTTTTTAATAACTGGCTCAGGGAGTAATAGCCCTAGCCCTAAAAAAAAAAAAAAAAAATGTCCTCCAGAGTGTGACGCGAGGGCCAGAGTGTGACGCGAGGGGGCACACACCCGGCAATACCCGACAGATGGGAGGGGGGGGTGCTCCACCAATGCGCATGAGGAAATATGGGATGTACATGTTACCCTTGCATTTATACTCGCATAATGCATTATACATCACATACACATGTATGTATAGCTGATACGTATATGTACATAGAGAGGTAAGTGTGTATATATCATGCATGCATACACACATACATTCATACACACAGCCATACACACACACATACACGCATACTTACATGCATAAACATACATATACATACACAGTTTCATATATATACGTACCCACATTCATATATACTTATACACATACATACACGTGCATATATACATACATACATACATACATACATACATACATACATACATACATATACATGTATATATATATACATACATACATACATACATATATACATACATATGTACATACATACACATGAATTATACATACATACATACATTCATTTACACATACATACATACGCACATATGCACATACACACACATACACACATACACACATACACACATACACACACATACACACATACACACACATACACACACACATACACACACATACACACACATACACACACACTGTCCAGTTTGTTTCTACGGATGTGGTAGAACCAATGCTGGTGGCATTAGTTACTAAGGGGGGGCCATAATTGTAAGCATTACTTTCATAATGGAGCTGTAAATGTCGCTGTAGACATATAGTGCATACATTCTCTAATGCATCTCTACCACCACCACCGGCACCACTACCATCACCACTACCACCACTACCACTACCACCACCACCGTCACAACAACCACCACCACCACCACCACCACACTGTCAATACCACCACCACACTGTCAATCCCACCACCACCACCACACCGTCACCACCACGACCCACCACCGCCACCGCCACCACACCGTCACCACCACCACCTCCACGTCACCACCACCACGTCACCACCACCACCACACCACCACCACACCACCACACTTTCAATACGACGACCACCACCACACCGTCACCACCACCCCGTCACCACGACCACCCACCACCACGACCACGACCACCGCCACCGCCACCACACCATCACCGCCACCGTCACCACCACCGCCACCGCCACCACACAGTCACCACCACCACCACCACCACCACACTGTCACCACCACCACTCACCACCACCACTCACCACCACCACTCACCACCACTCACCACCACCACCACTACTGCAACCACACACCATAACTATTGTCACGTGACCACGAAGAGGCTGGGTCAGGTCAACACGGCCAATGGGGAACCACATCCGGTTCACACTCGGTAGGTCACCGAGTCGAACTTTGGGTGATGCCTTCCGTCAACAGGTTTAATACACATACACTGGCGGATCTAATGGCGGATCTAATGGTTGGCTTTGATTTACACTCGATAAGAGTCATGCTGTTACCCACACGCATGCACACAACACATACAAATCCTTGAACCCCCACTCACACCACCGCCACCGCCACCACACCGTCACCACCACCACCACCACCACCACCACCACCACCACCGCCCTTGTGACCACTTTGTGACCACTTTGGACCAAAGAACCCACAGTCACCGGCGACCTCCTTGCAACCAAAGCAACCTATGAAAATGTTCGCCGACCTCCTTGCAACCAAAGCAACCTATGAAAATGTTCGCCGACCTCCAGGCAACCATTTTGGTCGCAAGATACACATTTTTACTATTTAAGATTTTCCTGTAGAATTTTAACATAAACATAATAGATATGAGTCACACATTTTTTCATGAAACAAAACTGACAAATAATACCGTTGACTTTTCCCTGTGAATTTTCACTTTGGGATTCGATATGTTAATCAATCCAGCAATCCTTTTTGAATAATGCTAGCCAGTCTAGGTAGTGGCAAGTATACATTTTTAAGTATAATTCTTTTTAATTTGACGCTTGAATCCCATGACCCGCCACACTCGAATTGCGTGCTCAACTCATTCTCCAACCCCGTCTGGTATTTAAAGAGGAATACCTTGCGGTATTTTTAGTGACTCTTGTTTATCGCGTCAGCACCATGCGACACTAAAGTAAGACTGCGCATGTCTAACTGTGCCAGTTCTAACCGTGCCATGACTATAATGGGAAACTGAACAGGCAAGCTGGACTAACTACAGCGCTATGCAAATTAATGCGGTGTGCACAGCTTACAGAAACTGAACAAAGTAATGAAGATAATTGGGCTCTTAAAGTTGCATGGTCCGATGGCGTCTGAATTTTTATTTTATTTTTTAGATAAATATATCAAATTGATCATTATAACTTACTAATCATTAGTCCGGAGTAATTGTGATGGGTTTCTCAAAGTAGGATGAGGTAGTAAATTCACTGATTATTCTACATATGCTGTCCCAAATCACTTTTTAATGCACCAATATCTAAGATGGATATATATAATCAGATTAAGATACATGTTTTGGTTTTGAAAAATAAATATTTCATCGGACCATGCAACTTTAACAACCAGCATTATACACCATTGCCAATCCATTAAGGGGTAACCTGCCCAACCTTCTCACATTTAGATGGATATGGCTCTTGCTAATTGGATGCATTTTCCCCATTGATTGGATACACGTGGTGCTATTCTTTTATTGCTCAAATTGCGTCAGTAATGAATCAACATTATGTTGTTTCCACTTTGTTTTAATGGCTTAGTTTTAATTTACACCTGTGTGCCACACTCGGGAAGGTGAGCTGTGTGTGTGTGTCTCTCTGTGTCTCTGTGTGTGTGTCTCTCTCTCTCTGTGTGTCTCTCTCTCAGTATTGGGAGAGTAGTGTTGGGTAATGACTACTCCACTGAGTGACTCAGTTTGGGCTCTAATACAACCAAATGAGGAGTTATTGTATTTTGTTGCTAGCGTTTCAGCTCCAAAGAACAGATGAGATCAGCATCCGTCTCCTGTTTTGGTAGATCGTGGGATTCAAAGCCACGGTTCGAGTCAAACCAATGACTTAACAATTTATACTTGTCGCTTCCAGCCAGGCGCTCGGCATTATTAAGATAGGGCAAGGATGTGTTGAGTCAGTGTCAGGATAATGTGACTGAGTGGAATATCAGGTCATGGTGCTGGTGGCCTTGTCTCGAAGTGGGGCAGTACTATAAATTTGCCATGAGTGCAGACTGTCACAAGTCAGTACCCGTCCTCATATGACCTTAGATGTTGCCAGGACGTAAACTCCAATAACTAACTAACCAGGATACAAACCATGGAAATAAGGTACTACCACAAGATACTAATCATCTCCTACAAAGACTATGTTACCAATAAGGAAGTCCTTTCCAAGATCCAGCAGGCAATTGGACCACACAAATATCTCCTGACGATCATAAAGAAATGCAATCTGGAGTGGTATGGCCATATTTCCCATTTGTCATGTCGTGCCAAAACCATCTTGCAAGGCACAGGGAAAGGGGGGTGGGGGGGGGGGGTGGAGATGACAATGTGGACAAAGGAAGAGGTGGGAAGACAATGAATGGACAGGCCTCGAGTTCGGCAAGTTCCAGAGGGCAGTGGTGAACAGGGGAAAATGGAGAAAACTGGTTGCAAAGTCATCTATGGTGCTCCAGCGACTGTTTTGGTTAAGGGCTTGAGGATGATGAGGATGATGAGGATGATGATGAGGATGATGATGATGAATTTCATCTGGCCCGCACAAAAAGATGCTATGCTAGGAGTAAGAGTGTGCACTGTTTCAAATGGCCAGCTACGCTGATATGACCTGCAGACATTGCTAGGACGTGAACTCCCCAACCACTCAGCCAGCAGTGATCGATGGTTGAAATGCATGTCTCTGGCCCAAGTACTGACTGGTGTGCGGAAGTGTGTTTGAGTGAGTGTGTGTGTTTAAGTGATTGTGTGTGTGAGTGTGAGAGTGTGGGTGTGAGTGTGGGTGTGAGTGTGTGGGTGAGTATGGGGGTGAGTGTATGTGCATGAGTGTATGTGAGAGTGTGTGAGTGTTTAAGAGAGTGGGTGTGGATGTGTGTGTGTCTGTGTGTATGAGTGTGTGAGGGTATCGACCTGGTGTGGGACCCCGCCCATCTGGCTTGTCTCCTTGGATGCGCACCTTATGGGCGCCGTATGAATTATCTACCGACGTGCATTCACACCTGCAGGCAGCTTACCTGCTGCACCTACCTACACACACAAACACACACACTCACACACATACTCACAAACACACACTTTACCTGCTGCACCTATCTGCACACACGCTCACACACACAATCACAAACACACACTTTACCTGCTGCACCTATTTGCACACACAAACACACATGCTCACATACACACACTCACAGACACACCCTTTACCTGCTGCACCTACCTACACACACAAACACACACACTCGCAAACACACACTTTACCTGCTGCACCTACCTGCACACACAAACACACACACTCACACACACAATCACAAACACACACTTTACCTGCTGCACCTATTTGCACACACAAACACACATGCTCACACACACACTCACAGACACACCCTTTACCTGCTGCACCTACCTACACACACAAACACACACACACACAATCACAAACACACACTTTACCTGCTGCACCTATTTGCACACACAAAAACACATGCTCACACACACACACTCACAGACACACCCTTTACCTGCTGCACCTACCTACACACACAAACACACACACTCACACACATACTCGCAAACACACACTTTACCTGCTGCACCTACCTGCACACACAAACACACGCACTCACACACATACTCGCAAACACACACTTTACCTGCTGCACCTACCTGCACACACAAACACACACTCTCACACACATACTCGCAAACACACACTTTACCTGCTCCACCTACCTGCACACAGAAACACATGCACTCACACACATACTCACAAACACACGCTTTACCTGCTGCACCTACCTACACACACACTCACACACATACTCGCAAACACACACTTTACCTGCTGCACCTACCTTCACACACAAACACATGCACTCACACACATACTCTCAGACACACACTTTACCTGCTGCACCTACCTACATGCACAAACACACACACTCACACACATACTCGCAAACACACCATTTACCTGCTGCACCTACCTGCACACACAAACACACGCACTCACACACATACTCACAAACACACCCTTTACCTGCTGCACCTACCTGCACACACAAACACATGCACTCACACATATAGTCACAAACACACCCTTTACCTGCTGGACCTACCTGCACACACAAACACACGCACTCACACACATACTCACAAACACACCCTTTACCTGCTGCACCTATCTGCACACACAAACACACACACTCACACAAATACTCACAAACACACCCCTTATCTGCTGCACCGACCTGCACACACAAGCACACACACTCACACACATACTCACAAACACACCCTTTACCTGCTGGACCTACCTGCACACACAAACACACACACTCACACACATACTCACAAACACACCCTTTACCTGCTGCACCTATCTGCACACACAAACACACACACTCACACAAATACTCACAAACACACCCCTTACCTGCTGCACCGACCTGCACACACAAGCACACACACTCACACACATACTCACAAACACACCCTTTACCTGCTGGACCTACCTGCACACACAAACACACGCACTCACACACATACTCACAAACACACCCTTTACCTGCTGCGCCTATCTTTTTATTTTTATTTTTTTTTATTGAGGCTGTATTTATACTGTCCATAGCATATAAGCCTGGGTATTCAGGCTTGTTTTCAATGCTGGCCAGCTGTAGTGTTGGTGTTGTCTTATCACACAGTAGCTGCTGATAAGGTATTTGATTGCCTGTATTTCAGTAGCAGATAGATAGTTGGTTGGTCTGGTTAGTACTATAGTAGTCTATGTTAAATTTTTTGGATTTTCTTGGCATATATGTGCTTTATTTTTTCTACTCTTATTTCTAGACTAGCCTACTCCTATTTACATATCATAGGCTTGTACGCAGCTGTGAGGTGTGTTATCTGGGTGCTTTTGGTATGGTTACCTTCCATTGGGCGTCTCGCTGGTGGGCCGTGACATGTATCACCTGCCCTTTTGCGGTGCAGCTTAGTTGGGGGTTCCTAGCCTTATTTTGCACAGATATTTTTTGTATGTTTTTAGGTCAGGAATTTGTCGTTCCTTTACTGTTTGGGCATTCCACACCTTGGCAGCCATTTCTAGCGTGCTTCTCTCGTGAGCTTTTATTTGGCTTCTGGTCTGCTTTAGTAGTGGCGCATTATTTGCTCTAGTTGCCCTTTGTGGTTTTGTTAGGAGTTTATTGTCTTGACTATAGCTGTATGCTAATGTTTTCAGATGAATTATTCTCCTATTTTCTAGCAATTTTACTTTGGTTCTTTTGTGTATGTCATAGGTGGGGTGCAGCTTGTCTACTCTGAGGCAGATTTTCAGGGCTCTGTTCTGTAGTGTTTGCAGTTTTTTTAGAAGTTCTTTCTTTGCACCCATGTAGTTTACATCTCCATAGTCAAAATAGGGTAGCACCATGCCCTTGAAGATTTTTATTGACATTTCTTGTGTCATGTAGTCTCTTAGCTTTGCAAATAGCCACAGTTTGTGGTTTACCTTTTGGACAATTTTGTTTATACATAGGTTGTAGTTTAGTTGGCTGTCCAACTCAAGGCCTAGGTATTTGTAATGGTCTACATTTTCTAGTGTTTGGCTTCCTAGCTTACAGTGTAGTTTTCTTTCTGGCATTTGTTTATGCGAGAAGAGAACTGTTTTTGACTTGCTTGTGTTGATGGTTATTTTGTTGGACTCACACCACTCATCCAGTTTTAGTAGGAGCTTGTTTAGTTTAGTTATTACCTCCTCTTCTGTGGTGCCGTTTGCATATATGACTGTGTCATCTGCATATAGTTGGAGGCATTCGGTTTGTAACCATTTTTCAAGATCGTTTATGTAGATTATAAAGAGCAGTGGCCCTAGCACTGACCCTTGGGGTACACCACATGTGACAGGTTGGTTGTCTGATAGTGTATTGTTTATTTTTGTTCTCTGTTGCCTGTCTTTCAGGTAGCATTTTATCCAGTCCATAGTGTTGGATTTTATGCCCATGGATTCTAGTTTTTCCAATAGTATGTTATGGTCTACTGTATCGAATGCTTTGCTGAAGTCAATGAAGGCTGCTCCAACTAATTGTTTTTGGTTCATTGACGCCAATATGTCATTTGTTAGGTTAGCTATTGTTTTAGATGTGGAGTGCAGTTTCCTGAAACCTCCTTGTCTTTCGTTTAGTATATTGTTTTTTTCCAGGTGTTCATTTATGTGTCTATGTAGCACTTTTTCAATGAGCTTGCCTGGGGTTTGAAGAATCGATATTGGCCTGTAGTTTCCCATGTTTTGTTTGTCTCCACTTTTGTGGATAGGGGTAATGGTTGCCATTTTCCAGGCTGAGATAAAATTCCCCTGTTCAAAGGAGATGTTGAATAGGTCTACTATGGTGGCCGGGATGGCTTGGAGTGCCTCTTTTAGTATTTTGGTTGGTGTTTCGTCTATTCCACTTGGTTTATTTGTGTCTATGTCATTTATTAATTTTTTTACTTCTATTATATCTGTTTTGGAGGTGGGGATTTCATTCTGCACAGTTCCTGATCTATTTTCCCAACCTTTTTAAAATTTTCCTGACAGTGTTTGTCCTATTGTGGCAAAGTGCGTGTTCAGTTTGTTTCCTGCATCTTTGTCTGAGAGCATTGTCCCTTCGTTATCTTGGAAGTTTGTGTGCTCTTTGTTATTTTTGGGGAATAATAGGTCTACATTCTTCCAGAATCTGTTTGTATTGCTTCCCCAGTCTTTGTCCTGCTTTATTATGTATTCCTTTTTTGCTGTTCTCACAGCTTTGAGAGAGTGGTTTCTGGCAATATGGTAGGCCAGTTTGTCTTCTATAGTTTCTGTGAGCTTTGCTTTATTACCCAGTTTACTTTTGGCTATGATGAGCGTTAGCAGGTCATTGTCTACCCAGGGGTCCTGGTTTTTTTGTATTTTTATTTTCTTAATGGGGCACATCTCGTCAGCTGATTTTCTTATTTCTGCGATGATGTTGCCCCAATAGATATTAACATCATCTCTGTTTTGTGTGATGTTGTTTATGTTTTGGTGCAGATGATTTTTTAATGCATCTTCTGAGTAGTTTTTTAGGGACCTGCCCATCTTATACTCATAGTGATTTGTGCTTTTTAGTTTTTTCCTTGTTACATATATTAGCTCATGATCACTTATACCCCAGCTCCTGGTGCCCCATTTAGTGGCGTGGTTTGAGTTGGTTAGTATTAGGTCAATTGTGGTGCTATTTTTACTGAGCCTTGTTTTTTCAGTGATGAGCTGTTGTAGGCCTAAGATTTTGATTGTGGTTTGCAGCATTAGTTTGTTTTTATCATTGCTGTTGTAATTTACATTAAAGTCTCCTAGTATGAAGATTTCTGCCTTTGTCAGTTTTTTTATGGTGTTTATGCTCTTCTCTAGGGCTTCAATGAAGAGTTCAATTTCCCCTGATGGAGGTCTGTAGAGGCTTGCTATGGCTATATTTGCTTGCTTTTCATTTTTTATTAGGCACCATAGTAGTTCTATGTGTTCATTTGATAAGTTAGCTGTTATTAGTGCTTCAGGATCTAGAATTTTGGTGTCTTTGCAGTAAAGGGCAACACCTCCACCCTTTTTTGTTTGGTTTAGTGTGTTATTTTGCTGCCTATCATTGCGTACAAGCCTATATCCATCTATGTTGAGGGTGTTGTTTTTGTGGTTGTCAGTGAACCATGTTTCTGACAGTGCCAGTATGTCGAGATTTTCTCTTTTTAGGTGTATTTTTATTGTGTCGATTTTGTTGGATGCACTCTGGCAGTTTAGGTGGGCAAAGTGTGTGCCCCTCCCCAGCTTGCATTCAATTTCTTCTACCATATATATTTGTGCTTTTCGGTGAGTGGTTGCTTGATTTCGCGAATTTTACTTTTTAGTTTTAGTTAGATTGAGTTTGTGTGGGGGGGGTGGGGGGGGTGCATGCAGCACACGCATCTCACTCTGGTGGGTAGTTGTGTAAGTCACTGCACTTATTACCTGTTTTGTGTGGAGGATGGCATATTTTTAGTAAAGCGTGTTAGTGAGATAGTAAATTTGTGATATTCATGGTTTGGAGCCCTGGTTCCTTTCCCAGTTCTCCCCGATCTGAACATTTGTATAGTTTTGTTTATTCCTTATTTATATTTTTCCTTTTTATTTGTTGGCATTTGTCAGGGTTTCCTTGACTTTTTGGAGGATGTCCCCCATTTTATTTTTGTAACCTGGTTTTATCGTTTCTCCTTCACTGGCGCTGTCCAGGTACCTTCCTGAGCCCCAGTATGGGCACTTTGTGCATTCCCTGAATGCATTTCCAGGGGCATTTATTAGCTTTTCTTTTAGCTCTATGTTTTGTGTGAATTTTGCGTGGAATTACACCTAGACCTGGCAGCTCTGCACACACAAACTCACACACTCACACAAATACTCACAAACACACCCCTTACCTGCTGCACCTACCTGCACACACAAGCACACACACTCACACACATACTCACAAACACACCCTTTACCTGCTGCACATACCTGGACACACAACACCCACACTCACACACATACTCACACACATACTCACAAACATACACCTTACCCACTGCACCTACCTGCACACACAAACACACGCACTCACACACTCCCACACATACTCACATGCATATCTACCCACGCACCATACATATATAACCACACATCTGCAAAGACACACTCACATACTCACACTCCACACATATGCAAACACACTTACTCACATACACACTCAGGTATATGAAAACAATTACTCATATATACAAACACCCACTCATGCACTCGTATATACTTTATACAAACACTGCCTTATGCAGACACAAATACACATGCACAAACAGGTGAAAGCACACACATACTCACACATGTACACACATACTCACATACACCTGCACTCACAAACAAACACCGAAGTCACTCAGATACTCATATACAGACTCATTAACACACACACACACACACACACACACACACACACACACACACACACACACACACGGCAAGGTTGGTTGCGCAGCAGGTAGGCTACAAAAAGGGCGTGGCTGGGCAAGCTCTGTGAGGCGAGGTGTTTCTAAACAGCTGACTACTAAAGGGCGCATTCCATATACGCGTAATGCGTAATGCGAATGCGAATGCGACAAAAAATCGAAATGCCTTGAAACCTATGAGCTACATTCCATATACGCGTAATGCGTAATGCGAATGCGAATGCGAATAAAATCCATTATCCCAATCGCTCCATGTAGCGATCGGTGCGTAATGCGTAATGCGTAAAGGTGGTGCGAATAGAAATGCATCAGTCGCATTTGTCCATTGATATAAGGCTGGAGGAGGCGACTGATAATTACGGACAGCCGGGACAAGGTGGAGCGCGGACCTGTTAGGAAGCAGTCTCCAAGGCTGCTGAGTGCACTTTATATGACCAAATATTGCATTTATATCTATGTACCTTTTCCTACGTCACATGGGGGTTCCTACCTTTATTATAACCAAATTATAGATAAGTATTCATATTTCTGTGCATATGGTAGCATTTTTAGCTTTCCCGTAACCGTCTGTCTCCCGATTGGGACGGTCCTAACATCCTAAAGTGCGCCATGTTAGGACCGTCCTTTTTGGTCACAAGCCTGGCTATATTTAAAAAATAAAAATAAGTCGCATTTGTCCATTGATATAAGGCTGGAGGAGGCGACTGATCTGCCATGTTTCTACAGCAAAACGCATAACGCAATACGCATTACGTGTATATGGAATGCTGGCATTCGCATAACGCATAACGCAATACGCATAACGCATTACGCGTATATGGAATGCAGCCTTAAAGCTGTGTCACTGTGCCAGCGACCGTCTGTACAGCTGGCGGGGCGGGGCGGGGCGGGGCGGGGCGGGGCGCAGGTGGGGGGTGGGGTGGGGTGTGGTGTAGTCCATATGGGGGGCGGGGCGGGGCAGAGTGGTGGTGGTTGTAGGCGGGACGGGGTGTAGGCGGGGCGGGGTGTAGGCGGGGCGGGGTGTGGCAGCGCGGGGTGTGGCAGCGCGGGGTGTTGGTGGGTTTGATCTAAACGTAGCGGGGAGGGGCGGGGCGGGGCGGGGCGGCTGTGGCGCTGAACCCGGGACTCGTGCCCGAGCGATAATAAAGGTTACACCTAGACCTGGCAGCTCAGCACACGCCTCTCTTTGCTTGCCGGTGGGGGCGCGGCGCGCTGTAACGCCCCTACCAGTGAGCCCCCTACCGACACGCCTCTTACCTGCACGCCCCTTACCTGCACGCCCTTACCTGCACACCCTTTACCTGCACATCCCTTACCTGCATGACCCTTACCTTCACACCCCTTACCTGCACACCCCTTACCTGCACGACCCTTACCTGCACGTCCCTTACCTGCACGCCCCTTACCTGCACACCCCTTACCTGCACACACCTTACCACCACGCCCCTTACCTGCACGTCCCTTACCTGCACAACCCTTACCTGCATGACCCTTACCTGCACGACCCTTACCTGCACGTCCCTTACCTGCACACACCTTACCTTCATGCCCCTTACCTGCACGTCCCTTACTAGATAAAAGATTCACCCGGTACTTGTAGTACACGGGTGAAGATCAGCCTTATATAAATACGGGCGAAAATAGCGTTAGTATGGAACATCACCTAGAAACTGTGGCTTCAGTATCAAATGGATACTTCTATAGGCACAGAGTTGGTGAAATGGGAGAGAATGCAAAAAGACAAGATGGCGGCGCTGGAACGCCGTCGATTTCACTTTTAAATCTTATTAAACTAGATATTATATTATATTTTTCAACTCAAAGGTAGCGGGTCAATATGATACATATGTAAAGAATAAATGTTGCTTCTTAGATTGTGAAATTAGGCTCTGATTTCTTTGACCCGCATTTTCGCCACCTTTTACATAGGGTTGGTTTGCACCCCTACTGCAGCAGTACGGGGTGAATCTTGTATCTACAC